>JAUCMT010000114.1:16162483-16199945 GCA_032357475.1 Enteromius thamalakanensis
TGTATTAAAATAAGTCAGACTATCTGCCATAAGCCTGGCTTATTTGGTAAACTTGTTTTATGGAACAGGCCCCAGGTGTCACCTGACATGAGGAAATAGTAACAAAACACATTTCACAACGTGTTTTGGTTCTGTGCTCACGTGCTGCTGTAAATCAGATGACACGTCATTTGACTGGGAAACTGAAGGTTTCTTATGGGATTGCAGAGGTCACAGGAATGGACTATTCACTGTTGCAATAAATGTGCGTGTGTGCAAGCGTGCGTTTGCGTACAAGGCAGAGTGTCAGGTACTGTTGAAATGTTACCTCACTATCAGGTGACAAGATCCAGTTGCTGGGAAGGAAAGGGCAAAACGCTATCAAATTTGAGTGAAGTCATTCTATCATTACCTAACGTGACTTCGTGATGCGTGCCGTTCATGTATTCTCACAGAACCCCCGTCAAATCAAACCGAATAAAATGTGATTTTAAACAGTTTTTGATCATTCAATAGACTTTTTAAACTGCATAGCGTACATTTCTACAAGCAAATTAGTTGTCAGTTTGACCTTCTAGTTCGCTTTAGTGTCAACTATTGGTGGTTTAATAAACTTATGTTGCATTTCACATGAAACAACGCAATGCTGGACAATTTACTCCAGGCTACATGATGGCTGTGTATGATTTCTTAAGACTGTTCAGCCATTTTGGACAGCTCCAGCTGTTCTAACACCCTGCGGCCTAATGTAGCCACAGATGTATAAACGTCAGGCTGGTTGTTGCTATATGGTTCGTCTACTACCATACCGTTAGACGCCTGAAGTGTATGAAGACGCCTGGATGTGAATAGACTGGGTGGTTTTGGGTTCATAAGGTGCCTTTGAGTCTCACAGAGATGATATTTCAGGAAGGATAAAACAGGTCAATGCAGTTTGGGATCTTTCTGGTGACTGAGTCACATGTGTATCCCAACTCTTATTGGTGGGTAGCACAGGCCACATGGTCAGGACCTGTATGTGCTCATGGTGAGCTTTAGTCTTGTAGGCAGTGAGGTGCAGACAGCCAGATCGTGTTTATGTGTGATATTCTTTACAATGAATGTACGTGTATGACAGAACTCAGGGAGACAGGAAGAAGGCAGATACATGTTTGTCTTTTCGAATTGGCACATATGTGCAAACAGCTTTCTGTACGTGTGTTGTTAAGGGGTGAGTAAAAGGCTGATGGAAAATATGTGTATGTGCTGATAGCTGGAATGTGTGCAACCTCAGAATAGCAGCTGCTGCAAAAGACCATCAGGAAATCCCCCTCCAAGGTCATTCGGACTGGAAACGTGGTGGATGATGTTTGTGCTAGACCTGGTAATTGATGTGTTAGCTGTTTTTCACAAGTGTGTACGTCAAAGGTTTATTTCAGTTAGGTGCAAAATCTTTCAATCACTCTGCACTGCCTTTAGTTGCCTTTATCCACAGGCCTTGGCCATGAAAGCACTTGATTACCACGTTATAAAAGGAGCACTGTTTCATTTAACCTTATACAGCAGTGCAATCAACAACTTTGTTCATGTTGAAAAACACATAAGCAACTAAATTTAAGTCATAAAGTAAAATACATAGATTGAATGACGGAATGAATAAATAAATAAATATATAAGCAAGTAAAGCATGTTGTAGGACCATTTAATATAAGCATACACCATACAGATATATATATATATATATATATACGTATATAAAGAAATTTGTTTGGGTATGTATATGTTTATATAATGTCATACAAGAACCTCCTTCAGAAATATTAAAGAATATCTACCCACCAAGGCTGTATTTGTCAAAATGCAAAAAAAAAAAAAAAAATTATAAAGAAATACAGTAACATTGTGAAATAATATTACGATTCACAATAACAGTTCTTTATATTTTTAGATATTTTATAATGTATCCTATTCCTATAATTGCATTTCCCCAGTCAGTGTCAGAAATAATTCTAATATGTTCAGAAATCATTGTTATAATTGATCTGGTGCTGAAGAAATATTTGTTAGCATTATCATAGATTTAAGACTGCTGTGCTACTTATATATAAACCTTATAAATGGTCCTAAAATATATTAAGTTTTCTTTATACAAAATGTAGTTATATTTTTGTTCACATAGCATTCACTCAAATATACTTTGAAATTTGAATTTTTAACTATTTTAAATTAAAAAAAAAATTTATACTCACATTTAAAATGTAAATATTCTCAGAGCTTTTAATTAGATTCAGCAGAAACCATTAGATTAGCACTTTTATGTCTTTGTGTACGAAGAAAAGCTGAGGACAGCAGGGAGGGAAGTGGGCAGATTTACTGGTAAGTAGATTATTGATGTGATAAGAGATGAATACTGAGAACCATAGCTGTTAATCTAAGTGTTGATGCCTGAAAGATGAGGGTGGGGCTCTGAAGGACGTGCACAGCACACTGGTCACAAGGAATGACCAAGCGGTTGGGAAGAAAGATGACCCATTAAAAAAGATGATGCTTTTCTGAGCCAGTGCTTCATTACAGTGGTTACATAGGGTGTTCTGGTTTGTATGTTTCAGGAAGCAAATTAAATGTGCTTGTGTGATGTGTGATGTGATCGGTGAAACATACAACCCTACTAAACATAACTGATAAGAAAAAACATAGTTATTTTAAAGAAAAAACATCAAATTCAAACACAATGCTGGGAATTCTGGGAATGTCAGTTTACGGGTTTTCTCTGTAAAGTTGACAGGAATTTACCATTTACTTAACAGGTTTTAACCGTTAATATCACAGTAATTTTTTTACAGTGTTGATTCTCATCTGATGAGTGAATACAGTCAAAAGTTCTTATTATCACAGTGGTCTGCATTATACAGCACACTGTCACTGTACCAAGAATTTATAAAAGCAAAGTTTCATAAATATTTTTTATCTCTAATGTTTCAAAAACTTTGTTATGTTTAATGTTTTTATGAAATATTCACACATTGCAATGAAAATCATACCATGTATTATACTATTTCTAACACAAAGTATGTGCACAAAGGAAGTCAATGGAAAGGTTCTTTGAAGAACTTAAAAGTTTTGAAAGAGAACAGAAAAGTGCTAAACTAATATTTATAATTTATAATTACACTTATAATGGTGGACGTTCAGAGATGTGGCAAGTTGTCGGTCACATTTTTCTAATACTACATTGTGATTGCATAACCATGCTGCCTATTCTATAATTGTTCTATAAGTTATTCTATTCTATTCTATTCTATTCTATTCTATTCTATTCTTATTATAACATTAGGCATATCAAAGTGACCAATTTTTCATTGATCAGTTTGATTAAAAGCATATATGCTTATGTAAGATACACTAAATATGATTTAGGTCAGTAAAGAGGAGATGATTATCAGTTTATTACTCACAATAATACATTATGTTATCAGACATCCCTTAGTACTGGCTTGATAAATATATAAATAACTGAAGGTTGAATTTATGAGTATTATTGTGTACATGTTTCTAGGTGAACTAAGCAGCTTGTGCTATATTGGGTGTGAGATACAAGGTGTGTCATCCTCTTTTTATAGCAGGATGTAGATAATGGATAATATTTCACTTATTTGTTATCAGCAGGCCATTACCCAACCCTAGGCTTGTAAACACATTTAAATTGATCTGCATGATGCAAAACAAAATTACGCAACAGATTTTTGGGATAGTTGTGTGCAATGTTGGTTGCACCAGGTTTGTAATGAGAGAGTTTTTTATGTGTGTTTTAGAGCAGCTGGTGCTAGGGGCATACAGAGAGCCACGTCAGAGCTGGGACAAAGACTATGACCACTTCCTGCTCCCCCTGCTGGACCCTCACGAGCCCTGTTACATTCTATACAGGTTGGACACCAAGAATGCTCAAGGTTATGAGTGGCTCTTCATCTCCTGGTCCCCTGACCAGTCTCCTGTAAGTTTAACATCCAGGCATAATAATGCAAAGCTTGATTAACAAAACATCTTATTTAATAGTTTAAATAAATATGCACTCTTAAAGGGACACTCCACCCCCCAAAAAAATTTGTTTTCATTTATCACTTATACCCATGATGCTCCAAACCTAAGATGGTTTAGATTTGTTGTGACTTCAGTTACTATCAATTACACTGTCAAGGTCCAAAAAAAGTATGAAAGACACTGCCAAAATACTCCATCTTCCATCAGTGGTTCAATCTGAATGTTATGTACACAAAGACAAAAACCTGACTTACTCAATAATTTGTCTCCTCTGTGTTTCTCCATAATCACCACAGCACCATTTTGGAGAATATCCACTAAACGCACTACATCCGCTGTTCTTTGTCAGCTGTGCCACAAGGATGAACTGTTTTTGTTCAAGTATAAAAACATGCATAAAATGTATCACAGCTGATAGAATAGCGTACATAGTATGCATCATCTGGATATTCTCCAAATTGCCAATACAGTGACACAAAGAGACAAAAAGGAGACGAATTATTAAAATCGCTTTTTCATTTTTATTTCCTGCTTACAAAAAGTGTTCTCACTGCTTCATAACATTTAGCTTAAAGCACTTATTGCAGATGGACTATTTTGATTGTTCTGCTCTTTTCCATACTTGTCTGGTCCTTCGCAGTCATTTTACTTGGCAATCAATGGTACAGTCACAAAGCCCCTGGTTTTCATCTAAAATATTTTAAATTGTGTTCCGAGGACAAACAAAGCTTAGAGGTTTGGAACAACATAGGGGTGATTAATAACTATTTTTTTGGGGTGGAGTTTCCCTTTAAGGTTTCAGATAAAACAAAAGGTTTCATGAAACCAAAGGGGAAAAAACACTTTACATTTAAATAGAACAATCTTATTTGCATTCTCATCTTATTTGCATGCTCATCAAAATACCAATCAGAACACACTAGCTACTGAATCCGTATTAAAACACTCTTAGAAACCGTAGTACAATGCCCAAGCGTTTTATTTTCGAAAAATAAAAACATTACATGTTAAACTTTTAACACACAGTAACACAGCATTGTGGTTAGAGCTGTGAGTTTTTATTTTGTCACTGTTTGTTTATTTATTTATTAAAGTGATAACTTATCTTTTGCTACAGGTCCGGCAAAAGATGCTGTACGCTGCCACTCGTGCCACGGTTAAGAAAGAGTTTGGTGGTGGACACGTCAAAGATGAAATGTTCGGCACAGTTGAGGTACTAGAAGACTATTTTATGCAAGTAAAATTGGTCAGTAGTTTTGTGTAGATTTTTTACATTCACATTTTAAATATTAGATTTAGATCTTTAAATTTTCACCTGTATGAAGGACTTATGAAATTATAATGAGAGGTGTGGTGATGAATGGACCTGTCATCTGTCTTCAGCTGTCAATCAAATACCTTGAAGCTGGATTATTTACATCTGATAAAATTTACAGAGTGGACCACTGCGTTTCTTAATTTAGTAAATAGACACTTGGGGCTGTTGGCAATGTTCTTGGAAATGATTACCAGTCATGGCCAACACAGAAAGGGCTAAATATATACTGTACACACACATTAAATATGGGACAAACACATTTGTAGTTTTATGGGAGGAAGTTGTATATTTAGTTGAGAGTGTATATATATATTTTTTTTACATTTTGAAATAACTATTTCAGGTTGTTTGGAAAGTGGGAATAAATCTAATTAACTTGTTGATTAATGAGTGAGTACACCATGAATTTATTTTCCAAATGTATTTTTTTTGGCTTGTCCTGTATCATTGGTATGATATAACAGTTAGAATATAATGGTTTCTGAATTCAGACTGATTCGGGTAGGTACCGCTGCGGAGTAGCCCGGTACTAGCGTGATTCGCCATAGACATAAACAGAGAGAAGTAGCTCCGGCTACAATGTTCTTCCGCAAGATGCACCAGTTCCATTTATTAACCACTAAAGCGCCAAAAGTTACGGACTGCAGCTTTATATTAGAGAGATAAATAAAAAGCACTTTATTTCAGACTTACTGAAATAATTACCAAATTAACATCTAATGGGCACATGCATTTTTCACCATCGCCAGGAAGACGTTTGTCTTCAGGGTTACCTGCGACATGTGACTTCATGTTCTGCACCAGCTCCCCTGACAGCAGCTGAACAAGAGCTACAGCGAATCAAAATCACAGAGGTGAGAAAAGACATCCATTTAAAACAGTATAAATATAGTAAACAAACCTGAATTAATTGAGCTCTTTGTTTTAATACATTCTATGTTCAATCTTTGTGGTTGCAGGGCAGAGTTAAACAGGTGAGTACTGTCGTTAGTTAAAAGATAGTATTGTGTGTATGTGTGTTCTTTTTCTATACATATATGTACACATATATGTATGGTTTTGGAGTCAAACATGGAGTGGACATGGCCATATGGCCATGGTCAGCTACACTCATCCTAACACTTTTCCTTCCACTCTTATCCACCATCTCTCACCTGCATAAACAAATTTATTCAAACAGAACTGGCATATAATAAATCTTCCATGACCAGGGTAGCTCATTGGAATTTTTTGGGAAAATATTTTTAACAGAATGTCAGGAACTGTTTTGGTCATAATGTACAGTGTTGAAATTGGTAACAAACTGGTTCTGTCTTTGTCTGTAGGTGAAAACTGAGATTAGTGTGGACCCCAAACATCAGACTCTGCAGGGTCTTGCCTTCCCATTACAGGCAGAGGCTAAACGTGCTCTACAGCAGCTCGCAGAGAAACGCATAAACTACATTCAACTAGTACGACACACACACACCTTAACAGATCCTTTCTTACTAAACTGACTAGAAATGTTAAATGTTTTTATTTTTTATATATAGAAGCTAGATACTGAGAAGGAGACGATTGAACTGGTGCACACCAGCCCAACAGAAATCCGTGACCTACCATGCCGTATCCCTCTTGATACACCCAGATACCACTTCTTCCTCTACAAACATTCACATGAGGGAGACTACCTCGAGTCTGTTGGTTAGTCACTCCATTCCTTATACACATATCTCATTGAGTACAGTTATGTATTGCACTAATGCCAATTATTCATGTCCTCCTCTGTTATTCTTCATAGTGTTCATATACTCCATGCCAGGATACAGCTGCAGCATCAAGGAAAGGATGCTGTATTCCAGTTGTAAGAGTCAGCTTTTGGAAGAAGTAGAGAGGGACTTCCATCTAGAAGTGGCTAAAAAGGTAAAAACTAATTTTGGGGCTCTTTTTTCTGCCAGCATTAGAGTTACCAGCCCAGAACTTCATCAAAAGTCAGCATGAAATTTGGCACCAGCCAAGCCATTCAAGATCCAGATTAGTATCTGAACAGAATTTAAGCATTATATCACTTGCTTACCCAAATGTATCCTCTGCAGTGAATGGGTGCCATCAGAAGTAATCCACATGACTCATGTCTTAATGTCTTGTTAAGTGAAAAGTTAGGTTTTTAAAGGAAACAAATACATCAAAATCCTTCTAACTTCAAACCTTTGCTTCTGGCCAAAATATCTGTCTATAATCCATAATAATGCTTTTCTAAGGGAAAAAAAGCCTCAATTATTCTTTGCATATTTCGCTCCTGATCTGGAGAGAGTTATTTTTCCACTGCAGAAAGCTCATTTCGTCCAGAAGAAGTGGTTTAAATAATAAAATGTCCTAATGATGGATGTGTTTACTAGAAGCATGCAGCTTTTCACTTCATAAGACGTAAAATAATAGAATGGATTATGTGATGTTTTTATCAGCTGTTTCGGCTATCATTGTGACGGCACCCATTCACTGCAGAGGATTTTTATTATATTCATTCTATTTATATGTGTTTTCACTTAATATAGTGTTTCATTCAGAAATATGTCACAATATGGAATGAACTTCATTATAAATGTCTTTTCACTTTATATGCAGTTATATACTATATTTTTCTAAATCTTTTCTGCTTCCTTGTTCACTTTAGTTGGAGATAGATAGTGGAGAGGAGCTGACAGAGGAGTATCTGTATGATGAGGTCCATCCTAAGCAGCATGCCCACAAGCAAGCATTTGCCAAACCTCGTGGCCCTGCTGGGAAGAGGGGAAACAAACGTCTAATCAAGGGAGGTGGAGAGAACGGTGGCAACAGCTAGGAAGGACAGATAGCAGGAAGAAAAGAGAAATGAACTTGAGTTGTACCCTAAATGTTCTACAGTTCCCTTTTAATGCCTGTTTGCAGGACAATTTGTTCATCCTGCAGAGAGTGTGACGAGAAAATTTGAATATTGTGCTCAGTTGTTAATTCAAAATTTTGTTTTGTTTTTACTTTCTTTGGCTTGTATTACTTTTTACTTAATGTTATTAGGTGTTATTAATTTGGTGTGTTAATGTGCAAAAACTCAGGAATTAAATGTTATCTGTACATTTTCTGAGCTTATTTTTGTTCCATAATCTCATACATACTCAAAACCCAATATCATTTTAAGCATATTAAAAGTGTTGATTGTGAAAGATGATAGATTGCTCATATTTTAAATGTTTTTTTTTTCAAGTAGAAAATAAGTTGTATCCAAGAAGCTTTTTTAAAACTGAAGCAGTCACAAGTCCTACAGAACCGACGGCCATTTCATAGAAGACATACTCATACATACACATTTACACCGGAGCCTAATGTGACAGGCAGACAGTTATACTTGGCTATGTGAGAGCTAGTCAGTTGGTTAAGTAACAGATATGTAAAAATAATCGTATATGTTAAAAGGTACAGATTTAGATGTGTGATTCAGACTCCTTTAGGGATTTGTATTTTTACAAATATGATATGAAAGTTTCTCAAATTTTTTTGAACATGTCTCATATCTTCAGTCATTGACTTACATTATTCATTCATACATCATGCTCAACAGTATTAAATGTCAAACACAGTTTTGTGTACAAACTTCTTTTATTAATCAGAACAATTCCAAATAAAATATTTTTGTATGTCAAATTTCAACATTTTTTCAGCATTAAGAGTGGCTAATTCAGCAACTAACAAGTGAAGTGTATAAAATAATGTCAGCAGAAATGTGAAGTTCTATCAAAACAAAACCACATTTTATTTAGTTATATGTTTTTTATTTATGGGTATTATGGTTCCAGTGGACTACACTGACATGGATCTTTCTTTTTTTGTCTTTGTTTTGTTTTTGTTGGTTGGTCAGTGACTAGATTGAAAGGTAATTCACAAGATAATTTTAAGTAATCAAAATAAAATGCAATTATTATTAAATTTAAATCTACAGCCCCCTCTTGTATTGTATATGAACATACTGAACATGCATAAATAAAAAAAAAACATTCGCTGAATGTTTGGTGGTCGTTATTATTTTGTACTATTTACCTATTTATACAGTATAAATTAAAATTGCAACAGCAAAAAGGAAATTCTTGCAAATCTGTATATGGGATGCACCTGATAGCCTCTAGGTGGCAGTAAAAGCCCGCGTTTAAAATAAGCCCTCCGTCAGAAATGCTAAATAAAATGCATAGGAGTGATTAAAGCGTTAATATATAAATATCTCAACTTTTAGCGTAAGGGCCCAATAGTTTAAAAAATTAAAACCGACGAAAAATGTTTTTTTTTTCTGGATGCCAAGACAAACTGAGCAGTAAACAAATGGTTAATTTGATGGGAGCTAGTGGGAGGCGGGGCTTCGACGAAGGGGAGGGACCTGATTGGCTTAACTCAGGGCAGGCGCTCAGTTTTCCTGGAAAGTTCTTGGAACGCCAGACGTGCGGTTTCACGAGAAACGCCGTTTTCGTCCTTAGACGTCAATCACAAACATCAGGAAGCAATTATCAACCATCGCCATAATAAAACTCCCAAATGATTCATTCAAGGACCATTCCAGTGTTAGTTCATTACTCACGAGACTGCTGTATGCTTGAATGACAAAGAAGAGGGGATTGATTTTGTGGGTTTCACAGAGCTGCGCTGCCGATGGCGTCAGAGGCGCTAAACACGGGGGGATTCTCAGAAAACCAATTCTGGGAAGTCAGACGAAGTGAACAAGCCAAACCCTGCCGTGTTTCGCTTCTTGTTCAGTTTTAGGACACGAGCTGAACAGAAACACCGCTCGTTTTTGAGAACCATGTCCGTGTTATCTACTCGCGTAGCTTGTTAAACAAACCCGCAGACAAGTAGCGCACTTATATGACAGTCGGCGACAAGGTCCTGCCGCTGCTCGACAACCTTGCTTCGCTTCAGAAACTGTTTGTCGTCGCTCAAGGAAGACAAGATTGTTTTTCCAAAAACCTCAGGAACAAAGAAACTTTAAGGAATCCGGCAAATATCAAACCAGACATCTCCACAATGATTCTGTGCGTTCAAGGGTGAGTTTTAGTGACCCATATTTATTAAATAATCACAACAAAATACAGCGATAACGTAAACAACATTACAATCTAATAGGTCTTTAACGAAATACCACACATTCTTGTTGATGACGGCTAAGCCTTCGCACTCTAAGCAAGTGCATTCCTAAAATTATTATTATTAATAATTACTAAAAAATGTTAAGTGTAAATATAAATATGTAGTTTGTTAATTATTAAGAAGCATTTTTGGAGCAGAACATCAGGCAGGTTCCGCAATAATTCAACCTAATGAATGATCTTGATTTTTTTCTATTTTAATATGTGAATTTACAAACTGTAACAATGTGTAATTAGAAACATATAAAGTAACAAGAAAATTTTGCTTTCTTTTTGGGTCTGGTTTTTTTGGGTCAGTTAACTGTTATGCATTATGCCACATTGAACTGGTTATGAATTAACATCGTTTAACTAACGTTAAATGAAAAAAGCTCTTCTGTTATTTCTGTTCATATTTGCACAGAAAGTATTTATTAGGCTACTAAGATCAAAGAAAGGGTTGCATGCCATCATGTTTTTAATAATTATTTCTAAGATGATTGCAGCATTTAAATACTTTTTAAAATTAATGATTTAATTATTTTTTTCCAGGCCTCATTTGCAAGATAGCGCTGATCCAATGGTCAGGTTTCCGGTGGTGACTTTCTCCTCTCCTCGCTGCATCCATGCAACTGTTACCTTATGGGACCCCAGCAAAGATTTCAGATCTATCTCCAATAATTTCTCCTATCTGGATGCCTCAGGTAGAATACAAACTTGGAATTGTTTCAACTATAATAATAATAGCAGCAACAACAAAAATATTTTGAGAAAAAAAAGGCAGCCGTGATTAATTTGTGTATTCATTCATAAATCCATAAATCTATGTTAATTCTATAAAACGTTCCTTTTCCGTTATGATTTTAAAATACGTCTTAATTATTTGTTAAATCAAGCTATAATTAAAAGGTAAATTATTACTTTTTATTAAGGGATATTTTATTATTATATAATGTATAAATGTAATTTTGTAGAATATCCTTTTTTATTTATTTTTAACTACAATTAACTACAAGTCTCCTATAACAACTCATATTAATAATCCCTCCCATTTTTTTCCAGGTTGGTACTGGGGTGCCATCTCTGCCAGTGAGGCCCACTCTGTCCTACAGGGGGCCTCGGAGGGTACTTTCCTAATTCGGGACAGCAGCCACCCTCTCTATATGTTGACACTATCTGTAAAAACCGGTCGCGGGCCCACGAACGTTCGCATCGAATACAGTCTCGGCCGTTTCCGTCTGGACTCCAGTTCTCCGGCCAGGTCTCGCCTGCAGTCCTTCCCAGACGTCCCCAGCCTCGTGCAGCACTACGTGGGCTCCAAGAACAAAGGGGAGGAGGAAAAAACTGAGGAGTCGGATCACGTAACTTCACCGGCCCCCAAGGAATGTGCGGTGTTGCTAAAACTCAAACAGCCGATACATCGTCCTCAAGCCTTTCCTTCTTTGCAACATCTCACTCGCCTGGTAATCAACAAACACACCACTTGCACAGAGAGCCTGCCTCTACCCAGACCGTTACTGCAGTATCTTCAGGATTACCCTTTCCAGCTCTGACACCGCCATGGAAATGCACATCATGGCCAATCACGAGCTGGATGCTGATGTTTTGAAGGCGACAAGTTAAATGCACGGCCCCAATCAAGAGGTTTGGGTCAAAAACCAGTGTTAACCACTTAAAGAGTGACTGTTGTTTCTGGAGCACGTTTTTGATGATCAGCAAGTCTATCATCGTAATCGATAGATATAACCAAGCGCGACTGAGTCAAGCAAATCCAGAAATTCACTCGTGAAGAAGCAAGTGACTCAGCCTTTGTGTGTCATACTGTTACAAGTGTGAGGTTAAAACACAGGCTTGGGGTCTGAGATGAATTTAATGTTCATGAAGCGTTTGTACAGGTCACTTGACCCCTTTAGGAACGGTTCAAAATGAGAACGCACAGCTTGTCTGAAACTCTGAGCTCAGGAGAAGTACGTAGCTTGGGCTTCAGCATTCTATAAAGGCAAGCTTAGTCACTGCGCTGCCTTGACTGGAATTGTTTCTTTCCTTGAAAGTGAAATGCAGTGAAATGTTTTTTGACTATTTTAATCAAGATTTACATATTTTTTTCTATGCCCACAATGTGGAGTTTGTATGTATTTATGGATGAACAATCCTTCATTTTGTAATAAAACTGACAATCAAATTTACTTGAGGTTATGATGTTTTATCCAGTATTTTATCAATAAATTGGTGTCTTTCTAACACCAATTCTAAGAATTATGGAAGTGTATTTATGTTAAATGCATGGCTTGGGAAAACTTGATGAGGGCATATGCTGGCTGAGTAACTAGAAAAAGCAGAACGAAAGATCCAGAATGCAGAAGTGCTACAGAGAATCGGACTCGGATCTCTTCTGCGTACTGGCCTTCCAGCAAGACTATCAAAACAAGGTCACTGAAAATTTAATCTCAGAATAATAGGATTATTAGATGAACAAATGTGCATGAAATTGCTTTGCAATTAAGTTAATCATCTCAGGACAAAATGTGTTATGAGCATGCAGCATAATTGTTTTACAGCTGACGTCCAGGAAACATCAGTTAATGAAAAGGGATGTTATCTGCATTTAATAATGAAATAGGATTTAGAAATATTTTTACTTTAGTGAATAGAAGAATTGCTAAAATTATTTAAAAATGTTGCTGATTTTGCATATAATTAGCACAATTGTTGGAATTTTAATTTATTCAACAAGGGATTGGGAAAAAAAATTACATTTGCATTTTAGAAATATAATAAGAAAAAAAACTGAACTGAACTGAAAAGCCTCCTTTATAAATAAATCTGTGTTGAAATAAATGCATTCAAAAGAAAGCTGTGGGATGAACGAGTAAAACAGAATATTAATAATGAAAGATGTATACAAGAATATAGAAACAGTGTTTCTTTATCCTATTATGCTTACTGCACACCGTGATTAGAATTTCCCAGAAACGGAGTCAGAGCTTTTACTGAAACTCGAGCTCAGTGCTGCGCAAGCTTACATGAATTTGCTGGTGACGTAAATATGTAAATAACTTTTATATGCAAAATATATGTATTTAAAAGAGTATCAATGAGATCCATTGAGAACAATTGCTCTGGAAAAGGTTCTTATTTAATTATGTAATCAATCAGATTTCAGACTCGATCAGAAATATTTCATTTATTCAATTTTTTTCAGTCTGTGTTTTATTACACGTTACAGAAACAGAAAAGAGGCAGTGTGTGTAAAATCCTGCTTCACTCATTAGCAGACTAGAACAGACAGAATTAGTTTATTCTTGTACACACTGCGGTAGCAGAGCATGTCGGGTTCTCGGTCTGTCGTTGTGGGCTAGCTGAGCAAAGTGAGCTAGCGGCAATGGGCCAGCTGTTTCGCAGAATGAGCGCATTACTTCCAGGGAGAGACTAGCGCAGGACTGGGAGGGGGAGTTCTTAGAAAAGGCCTCAATAATTACCTTCAGCCTACTGCACCCTGACACTTGCACACTGAGCACATACTCACAATCAATGCAATCTCACCACAACAAACCACAGCCACACACACACACACACACCAATTAAAAGGAAAGTGAACATAGAAACTATAACAACAGTAGGTTACAGCGCAAAACAAATAGAAACCCGAGGTCGCCGGCTTATAGGAAGGAGCTTCTCGGTAGGATTGGCAGGCTTTTAAGTCGGTGCATGCTGGGAACTGGCAGGATGGTAGGGAGACTAGCAGTGTTCCGTATGCAGTTCGGCTGAAGCTGTTTTGGGCAACTGCTAATGGTGATGTTATACCACATGATCATCTTCGTGCCTGTATTTCCTCTATCCTTTGGCTCAGTAATCCTCTTCTTTCTTCTGTAAAATGCAAAATCGTGGCCTATAAAATAAAAAGAATACTGTGTTTAATGCTATACTATAAACATGTAATACTGTGTCTTGGCAGCCATAGATAACAGGTTAATAGATTGCATCAGTTTCATTTCCAAGCTGCTTATTTGTATGAAATACAGAAAATTACAACAAATAATGGAATGACTTGGACAAGAGCTCTCTTTCTCTCAGACACATACAAACACTCAGACACACACACACATATATATATAGAGAGAGAGAGAGAGAGAGAGAGAGAGAGAGAAATTTGAAATCTATGAAATATGAAATTTTCTGGGATTTTTCTCATAGGAATAACAATTATAAGTTAAAACATTCCTCGAAAGACAAAGCCTAAGTACATATTTGCTATTAAGCAAGGATTCTGCATTACTCATGCAATCACATTATAACACAGGCTCTGTCTAGGAGCAAACATTCATGGAAGGAAAATATATTACTTCCAAATATTTTTCCCACAGGTTTGTAAAACACTTGCAAACAGATATTTACACACACAAACACACTATTTATTTATTTATTTATTTATTTATAAGTATATTTAAATTAAATTGAAATTAGTTTTTCTTATATATTGAAAAATTTATTTGTGTGTGTATATTATTTTCAATAGTAAATATTTTCTTTTCTTTTACAACTTCTTAAAAAAAAAAATGTTTTTATGCACAGAATTAATTTTTTTCCTTTTATTTGCTTTTGAGCAAGTAAAGCATATTACTCATACTCTCACTGTAACATGGACTCTGTCTAGGAACAAAAATTCATGTAATAAAAATTATTATTAATTATTATTTATATTTTTTTCTTTAACATTTGACAGGCATTTAAAGCAAAACTTCACTAAAATATAAAAACAAACAAACAAAACAAAGGGCAGGTCAAGTTAACAGAAGAACCAGACCTGTTAGTAAGGTCACAGCGGGTTTCCAGATAAAGCAACCCCAGCCTCGTCGTCTCAATCAGCTGCTCAATGATTGGAGGATGGCATGGGGCAACCTCAAGGTAAACACGCCTAGGCAGACAAAGGCATTTCAAAGAGTAAGAGAGGAAAAGACTGGGTGGAGAAGACGTTTTTATCAAGTAAACAATCTCGTAAGCCATTAGTCATGAAGAATAGTATGTCTGACATGGAAAACCTGAAAGCTAATGCTAAGATATATCCCCATTCAATAGAGGTTCTCAGTATCTACGAAAGGACAGCATGTGTCGTTTCTACGAATGAAATAAGTCTTGAGTGGACACATAATAAGACACCCAAGGAAATCTGAAACCATATATAAACCACTTGACGCTTACTGACTTAAAAAACGGCACGTGCGATTCTCTCAGGCCATTATGAGTATATCACTCTTCTGTTCTGTGAAATGCTTCTTAAGTTTTTCATTTTGCATGCATGGAATATGATCACCTTACACAAGACAGGTTTTGCAACTCTCACCACTAAAGGCAGATTGTGTTATTTTGTTATTGTGTATGCATACGTGTATGTGTGTGTGTCTTGGGAGTGATGAGGGCGGGAAGAGTACTGGGAGAACGTTCTGGTCCCTGGAATACTGTTATCAACTGAACTACAGAGAACTGTGTAGCGCTCGATTCCCTGAAGCATTAAAGATATGCTGGGAAAGCTCCTTAGCGCGATTATACCATCCTATTTATACTGCATTTGGCTAAAAGGCCACACTCACAAGAATATTCAAAGAGAAGCAGTCGCTCTGCCAGACCACATAACGGTTTTAGACAAACACACACTTCTCACCCTCGCTGAGTTAAGAGCTTCGAGCTCAGAGCCAGAATCGGGCGAATCACAGACAGCCCGTCCAAACCCCCGTCCAACGCGCTGTGGTCTTCAAACCTTCAAGAGAAGAGGGGAGGACCGTTAAAAGAGACTTTCTCAAACATGCATGTCAAAGGTTAAAGCACATTTTAAACGTGTCTGCATGTTGGCCTAACCTGAGTATCTCTGTTTGCAAAGTCTCCATGTCCTGACTGAGCAAGTAGGGAGGGTTGCTGACTAGAAAGTCAACGGGTTCGCATTTGCTCAGTATCGCATCAGCGTCTGGGAATACAAAACACATTTTGTTGTCTGGCTGTCACAAGTAAAACATGTATTGGCAAGAATTAATTTTTTTAAACCAAACAATATTTTCGTAGTATGTAGTATTTGTGATTTTCAGTGGTTGTGCCTATTATGTATGGGTATACACACGTATGTGTAAATATGCATAACTGTTAGACAGTTTGAGTACAATAGGAATTTTTAATGAATTTATATTCAGCAGGGATGCTTCTCATTATATCAAATGTGACAGAAACAGCATCTTTATTGTTACAAAAAGTTTATACTTCAAAAATCCATCAAAGAAGCATGTATGATGACTTAAAAAAAATTATGAATGTCTCTTGAGCATCACATCAGTAGCCTGGCTTCCGCGACTCATACTCAAACGAGCTTAGTCTGGCCAAGCTACCTTACTACCCGCCTTCTGGGAGGCGGGCTTAACCTGCGTCCATCAGATGCCTCTGATCTACAACCAATCAGATCACTCATTCCGATGACGTGCGTAGCGATGGAACTTTAAGACCTTCATTAAAGCAGTAGGAAAATGTCTTTACCTACTTTAATTACTTCTGCTCCGTTTTCAAAGAAAAGCTGTCATGCAAATTTCTAAAAACAGCTGCAACAACAGAGTCGAACGATTGTTGCTGCTCGGTACACGAAATGGTTCTCAGACGCAGAACTGCTGCGTCATCGCGTTACACCCGCCTCAGTCGTGCCGTTTCTCATTGTTTCCCACTTTTTTGGCAGCTTTGCCAGACTGAAGCCCCGTTCACATTATTTTATTATTATTATTATTTTTTCATCGCGAAATTGAATGTAGCGTCACAGGAAGTATGGGCGGGCCCAGGCTATCACATCAGCATATTAGAATTATTTCTGAAGGATCATGTCACGAAAATTCAGTTGTGCCATCACAGAAATAAATTACCATTTTTAAATGTATAAAATGAAAATCTATTTTAAATTGTAAAAATATTTTACAATATTAGCGATTTTACTATATTTTTGTTCAAATAAACGCAGCCCTGGTGTGCATAAAAGCATTTCTCAAAAACTTTGTATCAGGTGCTATTTATATGTACATACAGTAGTAAGATAGTATTTGATTTTCCCATGTACTGCATGTATACTGTACTCACACATGACGTGTACAATTGGCTGTCAAAACATGTATGAGGCTCAATGAGCCATGAATCTCCTGAAAAGACTCCATTTATGCCTGCTAGCTCAATAAACACAACTATTGTTACCCAACACAACACTTACTTTTTAATTAGCGTTTCTGCAGAAGTACCTGCATTCATGCGGTTAGTGAAGTGCAAACAAGTTCATCACAAAATCTAATAATAGTCGTGTGGGCATGCCACAGAGGGTTAAAATTCTGATATTTAGCATTCTGGCGGGCTGTTTTTAATGCCATCTAGTGGGAAGAGAGGCACAGGATTTAACAGGAAAAGCCCAATAAATCCCTGGAATTAGCAGAACATTTCCATGTCACTACCTCAGAGGCCCTTCTAGGATTTGGGCTGAACAGTCTGGCTCAATCTGTCAAAGTCTCGATTATCTACCAGCGCTCAAATCGTGCTAATGCTAAATCAGTTATGAATGTTATGATAAGGCCCACAATGAAGCTCTGAACTCTTTTTGGTTTCTTCACAGATTGTGGGTGGACATTTTTGGCTTGTACTGGAATATGGACAATGGAGCTTATTACTGGCATGATTTAGCCACAATATTTAGTAAATAAACACACAAGAAGCGTGGGATGTATTTTGAATGACTGACATTCAAGTTTTACAGAACCCGTGGAGCTTTCTGTAGAATTATGAGTTTTGGATTATGTGCAGGTCGGCTTGTGACTAATGCTTTTTTTTTTACTTCGGGCCAGTCATAACAAGAGAGAAAAATCAAGGAAATGGGACAATCAAAGATGCCAGTCACTCCCTCATGCTGCAGTTCCTCTCTATATACTAAACAGAAACCAACAAAAAAAATTACACACTTCTAAGAGCTCACCTGACTTTAATCTCCCTACATCATTTCCTAAAGAGAGAAAAATACACTTAGAAATATTTCCATTCTGTCAGTTCTTTTGTCTAATGACCCTTAAACCTTCATTTATTCAAATGCAAGATCAAGACGAACGCACAAAAAGCACATTCTGCTTAAAAGGGCTAACTGAAACCACATGATTAAACAGTTTAGTGATACACTTTTGGTTCTTCTCATAAAAATTCAATTTCATGACATTACGTAGATAATGGATCTTGATAGCCTATTCATTTTATAACGATTATTAAAGGAAATGCTCACTGTGGCGACCCACAAATGTTTTTGTCTGTTTTAGAGCCACAACTGTCACGTGAAAGCGCAACATCAGCCAGAAGCCTCAATTTTTATCACTCCACATCATTAAATGTGTGTGTGTGTTATTATTTGACATATTATTTTTTTATGTTATATAACAATAATATAGTAGTAGTCGTGTTATGTATCTATGTTGCTGATAAGTTTGCAATAAAATGTTCTTGTGACATGAAATCTGTTAAAAATTAATCCCCAGATAACAGTCAGTGATGAAAAACAGGCAAGCAATGACGTTTGTTGTGTACTGATCAAAAATCGCCACTTTTGCAGGAAGTCAGTCTCACATTAAAAAGGAACTAGTAATTGTTGAGTGTCACTCTTACCCTTAATCACATCTAAATGGTAAACATCTAGCCTGTCCCGCAGACCCAGTCTGGAACAAACAAAAGAGGGTCATGAGGGTAAAGAGTCAAAATAATAAGTCTTCAAGTAATAAAGATCCGAATGTAGAAGTTGCTGGTGGTCACCTGTTTGCATTCTCCGTTGTAAGACATACTGCTGTCTGGCTTTGATCCAAAGCAAATACACTGAGCTTAAAAAAAATCAGGGGTACAGATGTTGCAGATGACACACTACATTACTCGGAAGAGCAAGATAAATAATTAGAAAAAAAGACACCGAGTCCAAACCTGTGGAATGCTGCGTAGTAAACTGAGAGAGATGGCTCCAGATCCACAGCCCACCTCCACACATCGTAAATCAGTCCTGTGCGACTCCTCCTGTATCAACCGGAGGTCCTCGAGAACCAAACTAACCAGCTCCTGTCACAAACCAGCAGGTCCAAATGGAAATATATGTTTTCAAACACACAGCCTGTGTTTATCCCAAAAGTCAAGTCCATCTGAAGTCCACTATCAGTTTGTTGCAAAATTCGGACACGTGCAAACTAGGCCACTGAAGTTTTTCACCTCTGTTTCAGGACGAGGTATGAACACGGGAGGCTTCATCTTCAGGGTCAGGTCTCTGAAGTCCCATTCTTCAATCACATACTGTACAGGCATCCTACAAAAAACACAGACAAAGGTCAACTGGTAATCTATCTGCTGGTGTTTTTACAAACTGTCTGCTGCTTTTAACTAAATAATATCAGTTCCAAATCTACAGTATAGATAGTAAACATTTTTTTTGTTTCGCAAATTTGAGAAAATATTATATTAACCCTCAGTTTCACAGACTAAAATGTAAGTCTGAGCTGTTTAAACTCTTTAAACATCTTTAAAAATATAGGCACCATTGTTTTATCTCAATATACACCCCAGTAATTTTTTTTCTAAGCATTTTTATAAATATTTCTCAAATGTCCTAATTGAACTATGCCCTAATACTGGCTTAGTCCAAACCCTGTCTGTGAAACCGGGCCTAAATGTGCTAGTTTGTTCAGTTTTGTTCACATCTTAATGAATTTGTACAATCTTTTATTTTCTACCATTTGTTAAATACATCACCAAAAAATAATTTAAAATACTTATAAAATACTTAATAAATAAATAATTTATTAATTTTAGGTAATGTAATGTTTCGACACTGTTAAATTCATTATTATTCAATTTTAAACAAACTTTAATGTTAGTTCGTGCACTAACCTGAACTGATGTGGCCTTATTGTAAAGCTTTACCAATTTTGATTATATATATTTTTTCATTTTATTATTTGCATTAGTTAAACATACCAGTTGACCACTAACTCTGTCCTTTGCTAGACATAAATAAGAAATGATCAGTGGGTGGAAGTTAAAAGTCCTCGGAAACGGTTTAGTGTTAATCTAAAGAGAGTAAATGAATAACAAATAACATTTTGAAGAACTAAATTCAAAATAACTTAGTGTTCATGTATGCACAGGGTCTTAATCATTAAAAACTCAGTAAGGTTGTAGTGAAATGTAGTACCCCGTGAGGCGTTTGGAGCATAATTCCCACACTCTTCCTCTCTCCCTGTCGGTCAGGGTGTCTCTTAGCCTTTTCCTCTGCACACGTTCCAGCTTTCAACAAAGACAGACAAGGACAACGTGTCATGGAAAGGGAAATAGGTATTTTTTATATTTTGTAAAAAGGAAGAAATGGGGTGAATTTAAAACTAATTTTTAAAACTAGTTTGTTTTTTTACACACACTAAAAGGTTCCTTATGGAACTTTTACATTATATAAAAAAATGATGAGACAAACTCACAGTTTTTTCGCCTAGTACATGAGATATGATGTACTGGCTAGAGAGAAAAGGCTCTGAAATGCCGTGCAGAGTGAAGTGTTGAGCCCACAGTCTGATCGCCTGCTCTGCTGTGATACTGCTATCTGCTGGAGGAGCAACAGCGCCCTCTGCTGCACTTGACCACAGCCTCGCAACACTCTGCCAACAACAGCGCATCACAAAAATAAAAAACCACGCACATTGCCAGTGCCGGAGTGACATATGCACTGTATTAAACTTATTAATTATTGTAATTTAAATGCATAAGAGATTGGATGCTTACTCTGTGTTTTGACACTCCACCGTGTCTGTGCATTAATCGCGCAAACCAAATGGTCCTGAACATGATCGTTCTGTACTGCAAGTTAATCGAGCTAACAACAATCGTTGAGTTACTATAACATTCGTGGAATAGCAGTCTGAAGAAATTATGTAACTTGCGTGTTTTAGTCTTTTGATCCAAGATGCCATGTGCACCGACTGTGCGAATCGATCTTGAGTCGGATCATTTGAATCAATTCAACTTGTTGACAAAATGATTTGCGAACCGGAGCGGCCTTATTTGACTCAATGCATGTTTTTGATGTTCTGTTGCACCCTTGGGATCATTACATGCGCGAATTCTCAAAAAATGAAGAGTTAGTAAACCGATAACAAACAGGTGGGTTTTTTTGGTCGACATTACATACAAGCATTCCTTTTACATCCTTCCTTTTACATCTGGTAAGGCAGTTTTAAGTCACTGTTTATATGGGTTGTTATAATATAGCATAGATTCCACACACTTCAACAGGACATTTCAAGCAGAATGTCCATGTGGTGGGTTGATAGCAAGTGCATTTTAAGTAGACAACCAGTATTTGTTCAATGGGGCGAAATAAATACATTAAAAGAACAAGGTTCCACTGCAGTGACGTAACACGAATCATTTCTTGAACCAGTGCTTCGTTCAAGTGAACCGATTCGTGTTCATGAAGCGGACATCCTGTCACAATGTTCTCACAGGTTTCAAAATAAAAGCCATAATAGAATAGCGCGGCAACCAAACGAAATCAACAACCCTTTTCAAAGAAGACGCTATGGGTTTGTTTATTATGTTTATGCTACAATTTGTAATTAAATGTGTTAAGCTGAATATAGTTTTACGCTTAACCTGCAACTGTGGGATTTGAAATGGCCACTAGAGTGCGCAAGTGCATTACTTCACGTTTAAAGGTGTTAAATATTAGGTTTTAATGACACATTATAAACCTAACTCAAACTGAAAATCAGCTCTACATATATTATAAGTGGCAAATGTACAACAGTTCCCTCGATATATATATATATATATATATATATATATATTTTTTTTTTAAATATGACCAAAACAAAACAAAAATTATTGATAAAATAACATTTTTGATTTACTAGAAACGTTGTGACACATTTTAGCCACGAATGTACCTCTTTTCCTGATTAATTTCACTAACTTTCAGAATAACTTCCAGATAAAAACTGTATTATTTGGCTATTAAAAAACTGTATTATTTGGCTATGCTAAATTATAACAACCCATATAAACAGTCACTTAAAACTGCCGTACCAGATGTAAACCATGGACAAATTTTAGTCCATGCATATTGTCCAGTATTGTAACAACGCTAACTTCAAAGACAGAAGTTTTGAAAGGACTTGTTGTCTGCAGTCTGAGTTAGAGAAGAGAGAGCTGCAGAGATCACGTGAGGAGAGACTGGAGGACTGGATTGGGGGATGGAGGACTGGTGCTGTCAGCCAGATGGGGCTGATTGTTATTGTGTGCTGCAGGGGTTGCAGTGCGTGTAGCCTCAGTCTATTTGTGAGCAGCACTACACATGATATAAACTGTAAGTCCTGTGTTTCCCCTGAAACACTGTCTGTCAGAATGTCTCTCCATATGTGAACATAGAGGCATGAGACAATAAAAATGAGATTGAGAGAAATGTAGAAGTGAAAGAAATAGGACAGAAAAATGAGAGAAGGCTACAAAGTATAATATTAAAGGAAGAAAAATTTTCAAAGTATTAAAATAAAAAGAAATAGCATGAAAAAAAAAAGAAACATGTCACATTTTAGACCTTTTTTTGTGTCCTTGAAGCGAATCTGTGAAAATAGCCCACAGTGTGTGTGTAATTAAGGGAAACTTGTAATGCCTGCCAGGAAAAGTAAGACTGCACTGGTTTCATAGCCTGTGATATTCTACAGTCAAGCTCAGACAATTAACCATTTAAGGAAACTACCACGAATGCTACAGTTTTTCAGACCTAAGTAATTGTCAAGTTACTCATAACCTTGCACTGTGGAGAGTGCAAAGTATTTCAAGTATTTTTATTTTTTTTGCTAAGGGTTCTGAAATATGATTTTTTTTTCTTGTGAGAGACCCCCTTTCTAAAATATACAGGTATTTTATTTTATTTAATGCATTAAATACCTATTCATACTGTGAGAAGAAGCATGGAATTATAAAAATATGTTGTTTTCAAAATTAAAAAATTGTTTTTATTTTTATATTGTTACTGTACTTAGGCCAAGGCACCATTTTAAATATTATACATATAAAAAGACACTTCCCAACCCATATAACAGTTATGTAAATTTGTAAATTGTAAATTAAATGTCATTTTAAAAATGATATTCAGTGTAAATCTATCAGCAATATATTGTAAAATCTTGCAAAAATTATTTTGTTGGATGTGTATATCAGATTGAATATATGCCATATCTGATACTGTGGGCATCACTAACCACCTCCAACACCCCTCTCGTCCTATCTATCAATCTATCTTCCTCTTTTGCTGTTTTGCTGTCTTCTTTTTGTCACACAATCTACATTAGACCATCTAAATCTAGATAAAATTCACAATGGCGTGTCTCAGTATGGTCTTGTGAGCAGAAAGTGTTTCACATGTATGCTGTATACACGACATTGCTTTTTGTTTAGATAAATAAAATAAGAATATAAAAATGATATTATATTCAAAACAAATGACCTACAGTAACCATTTTTATATGATTCCTGTTTTCCTAGAGCTTTAAAAAACAAAACAAAAAAAACAAGAGTTGGAGTTTGCAAAATTAGAGTCTGAAATTGGCCAAAGACATTTTTAAATGCCAGTTCCCCATCATTTAAAGAGTCCCCTCCTAATAAAACAAGTGGCAAAACACCAAACATTATTGTTTGTATGTAAGTATGTGTTGCAGTGATTATGAGCATCTAACGGTAAGATTTCATCTTAATCCTCTTCATTTACATAAGATAAATACATGTCGCATCAGATATTGGTCATGTAAATGAAAGAAAACATAAAGCTGAACATACAAACATGTTTCCAGCTTCTTGGCTTTCCAAATTTCATTCATCTTCAGTGGTCTAATACCCTGGCAGTGGTCCAGAGAGATTCCTCTATGGCACATATATTCTCAGCAGTGACTCATTCTGGTGTGTTGAGCCTCCCGGAGGAAGCTCTCTTTCTCGCTCCGTAATTCTTCAAACTGAAATACTGAGAAGAACCTCACAATGCTGCTTTGTCCCTCAAAAACACTGAAGTCATAGTTTCCCAGGCTGCTGCCCCCTGAGATGCCTAGAAGTGAAGAAGCGAGAGGAGGGGCACAGAGCTTGGTAAATTGCTTGCAAATTTTTTGCCAAGACATTATTGTGCCCCTGTATAGGGATCTTTTTTGCATTAATATAGCTCATCATGTTTTATATTATATTCCTCAGCCTCGTTCACTTTGCTAAATGAATTGATCTATCTATCTATCTATCTATCTATCTATCTATCTGTCTGTTTGTCTGTCTGTCTGTCTGTCTGTCTGACTGTCTGTCTGTCTGTCAGTCTGTCTGTCTGACTGTCTGTCTATCTGTCTGTCTGTCTGTCTGTCTGTCTGTCTGTCTGAAACTGATTTTGAATGTAAAAAGCATTTCCAGTTCAGTCCTGGATGTTGATAGATGCTTGCCATTATTTGGCATTATGTTTCCTTTAATGTCTTGTGGCCAAATGTATGGTGGCACTGATTATGAATCATTCAAAGATCAAGTTCACCCAAAGGCTGGGTATCATAAAAATTCTGTTTTCATATCAGAAATGTAATCCTCTCACCCCTCTGTTTGCATATCCCATTATAAATTCCTGAGGTAAGCTTGTGAAAGGGCTTTGAAAAAGTAAAGTGTCCTGTAAATTATAAGAAAACACTTCACTTTTTCTTGATTTGTGTGGAATAGATCAGTATTGATAGTATAATGGTGACATCTATAATTAGCAAAGAGTAGTGCAGCACACTGCAGACACTGCTATTTCTGAAAGAAATTACAACACAGGAGAGATATAGGTCCTATGTATTTCTCACTTCTCATGCTTTTTAGTGAGAATACTGTGTTAATGTAAGCTCGGGTGCCTATTTAGCTATTGATTTTGTCATTGAATTCTAATCTCACATCACATAGTGTTTTACAGTGTCACTCAGACCACGAACCATTTCACTAAGAGCTTTTCTTCTGCACTGCAAGATTGCAGATAAACTGACATGATGACAGAGCTATGATGTGGGTCTCTAAAACCACAGGTTGAAACACCTCGCTGACAGGAACTGTCAGGCCACCGTCTCAGTTCTCAGAACAAATCTTCGAACGTCTCTGACACCTGAATGAACAGAGCTTGTGTCACATGCTTACTGGTTTTGGACATCCTAAATTCATCTTGAGCACGAAGGTGCGAAACAAATCAAATCAAATGTTAAATTAATACACATTTTAACACAACCAAAAAAAAAAAATCCTTAAGTGTGCTTTTTTTTATTGAAACAAGATTGTATACAACCACCAGTTATTTGTCTTTAGTTTTAGACCTCACATTTTCCTCATGGATTACACGACAGGAATAACCACACTATTAACCACGTTTCATGACTAAACTGACATGACAATGTTGTGATAGTGACCTAGACACTGACTAATATATCTTACTTTCTTTTGTATGTGCATGTCATTATGGCGCATTCTGATTGGTTGCAGTATTCAAAAGACATTTCTGAATGACCACCATCCAGCAACTGTTTTCTGTAATCCCATTAAATCTCTCTGTGGCTTCTACAAGGTACAAAAAGATTTGTACCAGTATTGTCATTAAGTTTGATCATTTCTTACTTACTGTATAGGTAGGATAAAATACAGTTAGCTGGTCAATTTGAAAAATTGGTATTCCTCATTCCTCTCACATGAAATAATTTTACTCAAATCCTTACGTTTGTGTATTTATTTGTTGGGTAAGTAGTAAGATTAATGTGAATTCTGATTAGCTTTTGCAAAATGAAAATCATTCAGGGCTATACAAGATCCCTTTGATCACCCTGACATCAAATGATATTTGATGCATGTTTATTAACAGGTAATTGTTTCGTGTTGGTCTGGGTTCTCACAGCCTTATGTAATCTATTGTGTGCAGGCTATAAGATATAGGCAACAGCTATGAGAAATGGGACAGAAAACAAACACTTTGATACCTCTGAGGAAAATGATACCTTGAGCTAAACACATTGGCTTTAAAGAAGGGAAGTGTAAACGAAACGCCCTGTGTGAGAGTGTGTGTATTTGTGTGTGTGTGCCCTGGGAGGGGTGCATATGGAACTGATTGGATTGGTTGAGGGAGTGAATTCGACAATAGGAGGAGTCTCATACGACGCTCGGGCGCTATTCTGTTCTTTGCTTTGCCGCTGAGAATCTAATGCAACGGAGCCCAATCAAGCTCAGATTATGCCATCTCCCAACTCTTCCTTCCAGAGCACGCGGACCTGAGGACCACATAAACGGCATGGGCACAGACGCAACGCCGCATCGTTCATACCGAAACCTCTTCTTGTAGGCAGGAATTGGATTTTTCTTCAGTCATTTCAGATGGCAGATCTTGAGCAAGGAGGAGCAGCCTCTCCCCGAGCCCATCAGCTCTTCTGAACGCGAGGGATCGGATCTGAGAAAGCGCAGGTGTGCCCGGGGTGCTTCCAGCTCGCCTTGTGCTGCTTCCTTCCGAAAGGAGGAAAGTATCGGGATTACCAGCAGATGCAAATTGAAGGACACTTCTGATAGGTACTGGTGAGGAAGAAGGGGGGTAAAAGCTGCAAACTGTGAGTGAGAGTCGGGAGCTCGCGCGCAGAGCTCAACATATCACTGGATTCTACATTTATACCTCAAGAAAAATGTCATCTCAGACGAAGATCAAGAAGGACAAGGAGATCATTGCGGAGTATGAAACGCAAGTGAAAGGTTTGTATGCTTGCCTATCATGACTCGATCTGAGGAGTTTACATGAACATCATTTCACTTGTAACGAGATACTTCGATGTTTATATTGATCCGATTCATATCCTGCTTCTGTAAATAAACAAAGATTATAGTTTTGCACGATTGTGTGCAACATTAAGTGGCTGTAACGTTTATTCATTACAGTTAGTAGCTGTTTTATGTCTCCAGTACTCATCCATATGTTAAATTTAACTAGTAGCCTATCTTTTTATTAAACAATTAGCCTACTTATTTATTAAATGCTAGTTGCCACAGTTAGTACTTTCTTCATAGCATACCGGTAGCTTATTCTTTAGCTAGTAGACATAACTATCCCAACTGTGATATGTATCTAGTCCATTGTTACTGGTAACACATTTTTGCATATTTGGTTGCGACACCAACTATTCACTTTCAACTAGTATTGTGTGTTTTCTCAATTGTTTTGTTGTCATGCTGGTAGTACTGATTTTGCTAGTACGTGTTTATTACACGTTTGTTAGACACGAGTGTGAATTCCATTCGTAGCACTTTTTATTCTACTCGAAATCAGCCATTCTGACTGGTCGTTACATATGTAATGAGACAAGTGATGTTACTTATAGCAGTTGGCTTATATACTTCTCTGTTTGACATTTGTGTATTAAAACCTGACTGCGTCTCATTCTGGCTTCCAGGTCTTACCCCAATCTTTGAGTTTGTGTTTGTTTGGCTGAAGTTGCATTGTGCAATAGTTGGGTGGGATGTCCTTGCTGCTTTGTAGCCATCTGTCCCTTCCTCACGTCAAAAATGTTTCCAACAATAACAACATTAGTAACTGTTGACACAGGGTGTCGTGCATCCACAGGAATGGTTTGATATATTCAGATGTGTTTTATTGCAGTGACTCATGCACCATAGCGCATAAATTCCAGCTATTAATGGTTTGCACGTTAAGTGTTTGTGCACACATATTGTGTTTGGTGGAAACGAGAAGCTTGGATGAGGGTTTTTTGTTGCTGGGTAGAATGGTGTATTGTAGTGTCATGCTCTGTGCATGGATGGGTGGAACTTCAAGGCGACCAGCGAGCTTGGTTAAATCTTCTCCTTTGTTTACAGTTAACTGGACCTTTTTTTGGCAGATCTTGTATTAAAGGGATATGAACAAAGATCTATATATAGTCACTGTGTATGTAAAGACAATAATGATCAAGTTAAGATCAAGATGTACAGATGTTATTTACTGTTCCTCTCTGTGTACAAGATGCTTTTCCCCTCAGTGGACTTGAATGACAGTTGGTGTTTGACTAAATGTGTCCATTCACAAAGCATTTTAGTGTCTGTAGTGTGTATTTGTTGTTTGTCAGGCTGAGTTTTCAATGGTTAGAAATTAACTAGGTTTATTCTGAAGGGGCATTTCAGAAGCAGTTCATTGATTGGCTACTTGACAATGCCGGTGAATGCCGGCAATTGAAACGAATGCCTGGATTATGTGTAAACCCCAGAGAAAGGGTGAATAATAACTGAGAATAGTCATTAATTATTAATGGTTAATAGTACGAACGCTTTACCAGTTGCGTCCATTTAAAATGAGTTTGCTTATGCAGCAGTGCGGCTTGGGTAATTTCTCTTAGTTTGCTTTATTAATATTCAGCGTTTAAAACTGGCCATCCTGAATTGCAGGGATTATGTGTAATGTGATGCACACTGAATCTGGTGGGATTTACAAAGTCTGTTCCTCTTCTCAAGGAACTCTTCACACTAAACGTCTCTGATGTGATTCTTGCTTGAGTAGCTTTTGTTAAAAGAGAGTCTTGCCCCTCAGTGTTTGAGAAGGCCACATGGCTCTAAAGCGCAGAGGGGCCCGTCCCATACTTTGCATTTACATAACTGTTGTGATCTATAATACTGCCACTCTCAATGCCATTAACATTAAAATGTGCCCTTTCCTCGTCTAAAAAAACAAATGTGGCAAAGAATTTAAAAATGGCAGAGATGCTCTATTTTATTTTTTTTACTAGGTATTTCATTCCAGGTATTGGTTTGGTACTGTATTTGGTAACACATGTAGTTTGGTGATCTTTAAATTCAGAAGGTCACAGACCATAGTCAGTCTTTGTCAAGTCTAGTTCTCGTGGTTACACAAGGGAGATATAGTCTGGAATAGTAATGAGCTTTATCTTCAATCATTAGCCTTTTGAGCAGCAAGCTACGAATGACACAGTGTGGCTTGTTAATGCCAGATGGACTCCCAT
Organism: Enteromius thamalakanensis; assembly: GCA_032357475.1. Lineage (NCBI taxonomy): Eukaryota > Metazoa > Chordata > Actinopteri > Cypriniformes > Cyprinidae > Enteromius > Enteromius thamalakanensis. The sequence continues at coordinate 16,191,961 of JAUCMT010000114.1, forward strand.
GACACAGACTTATGTTGGGGCTCTGTTAGCTAGCAGCGACCCTTTGATTTCCTGTAACCACAGCAATTTGCCATAGCAGATTGAATGGATAAAAAAACAAAAGCAATATAATCTTGAAGTGGTCAACTAGCTAATCTTTGATACATTTCTTTGTAACAGTCAGTAAAGTGTTTGGTGCAAATGAGACTATAAATTTCAATAAAGCAAAATGCAAAACAATAGGGACATATTCAGATGGTGACATTTGTCAACAGCTCTGAAGCTAATAACACTAACTTCCCTACTGTTTGGCACCTCTCTGTTGATGTAAACCCTAGAGAACAGTGGTGAAGTAAAACATGTTAAGTGGAAACTCTGGTGAAGGGCCGCATCTATAATCATCACAGAACATTTCACCTACATAATGTACGAAATGAGGTTGGGAACAGCTAAGCAACTTTTCAAAATATTGTGAATAATTGAAGGGACAATGAATTATGTAAGAATGAAGATTGAAAAGATGAAGGGTAACACACAATCAAGTGCAAAAAAAAAGAGAATGAGTGAAAGAGGATGATTAGTTTATACTTTGTGGGAGAATCTTATGATAGATTAATGCATTACTCCAGTCTTCAGTGATACATGTTTCTTCAGAAATAATTCTAGTAATAATTGAGCACCAAATCAGCATATTTCAATGATTCTTATTAGTAATGGCTGCTGAAAATACAGCTTTACTGTCACTGAAATAAATAGCATTTGAAAAATTGCATAATGTAAAGTTTTTTCAAAATTATTTTTTATTTGATTAATCCAGATTAGCTGAATAAAACAGGCATTTAACAGATGAGATTTCTGTTATAAATTAGAACATAATTCCATTTTTTTTGCAACAAACCCTTAAAGAGTATCCTGTGTAACCCAAAGGGCTGTAAATACTAATTACACATTTCAGTGTTCTTTCAGTAATGATATTCAGTCCAATTATAGTCCTCATCAATGCATACTACACAGTCAAATCACCATGTGAATAACAGAACAGTAATCACCAAATCATCCTGATAACTTCCGTCTCTAGCGTATGAATCCAGCCAGGTAGCAATAGCTCACACTGTGACAGAAGTGATTTAAATCTGCATTTCATTACGAGCTTCCTCAAACGGCCCTAAAGAGACACGACCATTGCAAACCAATCACTGCGCAAAAAACTAGCATAATATGCATGCTGCTGAAATCCCCTGTAAAGATGATAAACAATCCTTATGAGCAGCTGAGAGTACATTAGCATAAACCCGCCTACTCCCTGCTCATGCATGTTTTCCATGTGGAACCTTGCTTAATTAAACAGAAGCATTGCGCCCCTGACACATGCACATGCAAATTGCATAATTAATGTTTTGAAAATCACAGGAGCCTTTCAAGCTGTCAAGATCAATACAGAAGAGGGTCAAATGCAAATACGCTTAATGTGCTATTTATATGTATTCGACTATCAAATCATTTCAATCATCCAGAACAATTATCACACTATCATAAAATAAGTTTAGACCAAACACATTAAAGAGAAACTAAATAGATCAAATATTAATTTATGTGATGACAAATCTTTTTGCTGAAACTCATTGTGGCAATTTACACAAAATTAAAATTCTTCCTTGTCATTTTAGGCTGTTGTTTCAACTCTGTATGATTTTCTTTCTTCACAAAATGATGATAGGACAGAATGTCTGAGGTTCTAGATGTTTTTGGAAAGCGGATGGTTATTTGTACTTCTAAGCCCCAAAATGGACAAAAAGTGGTGAAAAGCATCAGGAAAATAGTCAATAGCCATCACACACTATAATCCAAGTTGAAGCCATTTAAGAGCTTTCTGTGCAGAATGTATTTGCTGAAAATCTATCATCCTCAAATCACATTCATGTTTGCAGACAATTGGAGCCTTTAGATGCTACATGCCAGATTTAACATCTGTTACTCTTAGAAAATTTACTTCGGGTGCTTTATGAAGCTTCTTAAGCTAGTAAGAAGTGAAAATGTTACAATAACTGTAAATATATTATATTTACTATACTGCAGAATTAAAAATGTTTCATGTTTTTACACAGCACAGTTTTTCAGTCCTACTGTAAGCCAATTATAATTCTCATAATTTTTTTTCTCATAAAAAAAGACACAAAATTATATGATGGAATTGAATTTTGTAAGAAAATTATATTCTAAAATGTAATAAAGCTGGTTTCTGTGTATGCGGAAGAGTCAACTCTCTCCAACAAGTTCAACCAGTTTTTTATTTATTGTTTTGCTCTTTGTCTGAGGTTTCTCAGACTTCTTTTTGTTCTAGTCATTCAAAAGAGCTCAGTTTGAAAGAACAGGTTTAACATGTTGAAACAGTTTTATCTTCATCTAAGTTACTTGCTTGCCCTATACTTGCGTGTTAGCAAAACCAAATACAGCACTAAGGAAAGAGTAAAAGAAAGATTAGTCATTCAGTATTCCTGTGTTGTATTTCCTCAGGTGTAAGATTATTTCTGGAGTTATAAATGCAGTGGCGATTGAGATCGTGAGGATCGCATTTGGATCTGGGAAGGTTTGGAGACGGGCTCACTCTATCTCCACCTGTATTCCCTGGATCTAGCGCTCTATTGCTCGAAGCATTTACTTCCCCTCTTGAGTGAGAGCTCTCTGCTGCTGCTGTTATGACACATTTCTTTCTGAGGGGAGAAAAGGCTTGTGGATAGAATCAGATGCAACACGTGCATAACAGCATTTTAATTCTGAGGATTTAAATGTCTGGATTATTAACTGCATTTGATTCTGAGGAAATAAATGTTGTTATAATCTGTGATTGGGGAGCATTGAGAATTCTGGAGTAAAGAACACTTGTGCTCTCTCTTCCTCCGAGGAGGTTGAGGTCGAAGCGGGGGCTGCTGGGGCTGGGCTGCTACTTCAGGATGGTGTGCTGAGGCTCATTTTAGATCTCAGGCTCCTGAACCGCTCAGTGATGAAGCTGAAGTTCAGGATACTTACTGTCAAGCAGGGTCTGACAATTCAGGTCCAAGGACTGGTTTGGTATGATAGATCTAAAAGAGGCATAATTTCACGTGTCAATCCATCCTTCTCACAGGAAGTTTCTGAGGTTCCATTTTGGAGGCAAAGCATACCAATATCAGGTTCTTCCCTTTGGTCTTGCACTCTCAAACCTGGGAGATTCCAGTCAGGACGGACCTCCTCTCACAGTAGTTAGAGGTAGGGCACAACTCATAGCCTCCAGTCTCTCAACCGAGGTTGTCCGACCATCCTGCAATCCAGAGCTCCATCCATGAGTCAACTGTATGCCTGTATGGACTGTATGGAAACTTTCCACTTCTTGGTGTAGAGAATGACAGCAGGATCCAGTTAACTGCCCAGTGCTGGAGTTACTGCAGGCTAGATTCTCCACTGGGGTCACCCCCTCCCAAGGTTTACGTGGCGGCGATATCAGCCTACCACGCCTCTCTCGGTGGACACTTAGTTGGTAGAGACCTCCTGGTTATACGTGTCCAGAGACCAAGCAGACCTTGAGTAGGTGGATAATGGATGCCATTGACACTGTTAATGAGTCCTCTGGTTTCCCTCCGAGGCTAGGAGACAGAGCACACTCAACCCGAGGTGTCGTGGCCTCCAGGGCCCTCTTTCAGGGGTCTCTTGGAGGAGATTTGTGGGGCTGTGGGGGTTGTCCACCCCTCTCACTTTCATTTGGTTCCACGGATTGGACTTGCGAGCCACGCCTGGTGCTGCTGTGCTGTCGTTACTGAGTATGCACGCACAGGCAGGGACTTCACAGGTTACATATGTGCTCGCTTCATGACATTAAAGCTGAAGCCGGCCGCATTCCACATGCTTTAATGCTTCCTGGCTAATGACACCCACCCTTTGCACTTATTACACATATTATTCAGAGCCGCCACGCTGGAGGCGTTACCCTCAGTGTCTTGTTTGACGCTGTGTCTCGTTCTTTCGAGGAACTAGGGTTACATACATAACCTGAGACGATAAACTAGTACACCTAATCTTGCTTTTGTAACACAACTGAGAAACATCTGTGCCTGAGTTTTTTCTTTCCCTTTTGTTTTAAATTCTTTTCATCATATGAGGCTTGTAAATTGGTCTACCTGCTCCAGAGCTTAGTTGTAGACCCCATTTGACCATACATCACACAGCAGGAATGTAAATGACAGGTTAATGTGGCCCAGGCCGAGTGGCCAGCAGTGATTCATGGTCCTACCACACACAAACACACTCACAGACGAACACACCACTCAATAGTTTGTGCAGGGCTGCTTAGTGCCACACAGTTATGTGATTCATAGGATGCCCTTCCCATTCACTCTCAGTGCATGCAGAAATTGACTATTGCCATAGCAACTAATATTCAATCAAAGCCGTGTGCAAGGATGTCCACTGGACAAAAAAACAACAACACTAACCATGTATTTATTTATTGATAATCATTTTGTATTCATTTTGTAATCTAATTTAGTTACATGTAGGCTCCTTCATAATATCATATAAAATTATATGATATTATGTTACATATTTTACAAATAGCTACTACTATAATTATATTATTTAATATGATATTTCTTATCTATTTTAAAAATAATATTTGTATATTTAATAATATTTAATTTGTATATTTAATAATAGTATAATAGAATAATGAAATAAATAATAAATGTTAGAAACTTTTTTTAGGCTACCTGATAAAAATATAGGCCTATATATTTAATTGTATTTTTCTTATACAGTGGGTATGGAAAGTTCTGTGTTTTTCTGTCAATATGGGGTGCTGTGTGTACATTAATGAGAAAAAAATTAACATAAAGGATTTTAGCAAATGGCTGCAATATAACAAAAAGTGAAAAATTTAAGGGGGTTTAAGGGGCTTTCTGTTCCAGCTGATATGGGTAGTTTTGCGAGGTTGAGGTTTTGCAATTTTTCTTTGACAATTAATATTCATCACAGTTTTGATGACCTTTGAAATGAGGGACTTTAAGGTATTTTGTACTTCAAAATTCATTAATCACGCTGCAGGAGCAATTAAAATGACCTAGCGAAGACATAGGTGATAAAAATGAAAGATTTCGGGGACCTTATGTATACATTTTGCTAATGTATAATAATTATAGCTAACCCAACTTTTTGATATGGATTAAAAAATAAGATGGGCACATTACGTTTGACTACATTTCCTTATTTGTTTTTAGAAATTGTCTGAGACCCTTAATTTCTGATCAGCTGGTTGCTTACCAATGAATAGTTTTAACACCCAGCGGATAAGTGCCGGGTTAAGGGCCCCAGAGGGACTAGGGGGCTGTGTACCTCGCCTCTGTCCAAGCTGTTCAGCTGCCACACAGCTTTATTTGCATTTAAATAGAGAGGCTCAAAGTGGAGAAATAGCTGGAGCTGTAGAATTGGACTTTTTAGTCTTTCCTCTCACGCAGAGAAGGATGGGGAGGGTGGATGAGGAGTCTTTCCTGCTTGTTCTCTCTCCTTTTCAGTCTTGTCATAATCAGAGTGTCTGTACAGGGAGTGTGTTATGTAATGGGTCAGGGTTTGGCAGTGAGGGTCTGCCAGCTTTCAGAAGCAGGACAGAACAGTCCAGTGCCTTCAAATACACCCTAGGGCTGGACATTATCAGTAGTGGTTTTATTTTGCACGTCTCAGTCACTACATTTGAAATCCAATACTAAATAATAATGTATAGAAGGTACTACATTTGGTTTGAAACTTGCTTCTCAACTGTTAAAAAAGTTTCTGTATGGTATGTGTAGTTTTAGGAGTTTGGACTTTTGATTTATGGTCTTTTTAAAAACTGTACATATAAAGTGAAAAAACAGGGTTTGTTTTTGTTTTGGTAACTTTCATGGTTTATCTAAAACAGTTGATACTACAGTAATAGATGTGGTATGGAAGGAGGAAAACTGTTCAAATTGCAGTTCAAATAACTGCACAACAATGTCTATTTACAACCAGGCTTAAGAAAACAATGACATTTATGTTGGCTTTGCTATCAAAAGTACTAATTTCAAAATGCAACTTAGGAAACACAGTGTGCAATTATGTAGATCTAGTTGTGGAAATTTACTGTCCTTCCTAGTGCCAACAAATCTTAGTATACTTCAAAGATTTGCACATTGTGTTAACCTTGTAAACAATCCAACTCCAAAAAATTACATAAAGCAATCCAAAATGAAGCAAATTTTCAGACAGTTTTTGCCATTTTTCTGTTCAGTATGCATCAGATGGTTGAGAACAGACTGTGGGTGGTTTGTGGGTGTGCTGTCTGAGTCTGAGTCTGGCATGACCATATTCAGGCCTTCTTTTCATAATTGCATTGATAAAGCTCAAGTCTCATGAAACCAAGTGCAAGTTTTTTTTTCATTTACTTCCTTCACTTCTCCTTTGATCGTGGTAATATGTGTTGGCCCTGTGATCTAAACTTTCTTTCTAGGTCCTTTTGGTTTTTCCTTCTGTCATTTTCCATGAGTTTCCTCCTCTGTGATCTGGAGAGCAGGTGGTTTGTTTTTTGGCAGGGGTCCTTGGCGCCGGGTGGTGTTTTAAAACCTCAGCAATGGCTGGTGCTCAGTATCCCCTTTATATCACTCTGTTCACTGGAAAACATTGTTCCAAATGGTCACTGATAAGCTCTAAACAGCCTAAAGGTAGAATGCAACTCAGATAACAAATAATTGTTTAAATTGTCTTTGAAATTGTGTCTTTTTTTCTTATGGTTACTGCTAAGGAAGTGTTTTAAAGGAGTCATACAAATTTTCAGGATTCATGCCAATTTTCCACAAACTAATATGATTCTTTAGGATCTTAATGGAACCGTATGTAAGAAATGTATTATAATAATAATAAAATGTCTCTGTTATGTTGAACAGGCATTAAGAAAACATGTTAATTTCAAGTACTTATATCACTGACAGCAGTAGTACAGCCTGGATATTCTCATTTAAAAAGCGCAGTTGAAGCCCTCAACTGATGTTTATGCTGTCATGTTTTGTTTTGGCCTAAAGCGCTTCTCTCCATCTATCTCCCAATCACAAAGTCAGTAGTGTTTCACCATCGAGGTTGCCTGCTCTGCATTAAGTGACGTGGCTGCAGCAGCTACTAAAAAATGTCTTACATTTAGAGTACGAAACCTAAAAGACCTTGCTATGAATCTGAAATAAGACAAGGATTGGAGAAGCATTTGAATGATGGAGACGGATAAAAGCGGAAAATGTGGCAAATTTTCTCCTGGACAGGTAAGATTCATAATTTACTTGTATATATAAATGGGCATTTCAAATATTCACTACAGTCGAACAAAGTTGTGCATGTTTGTGCATAGTAACGTTAGAATCGGATTTAAAATGTAATAAACTGTTTGGGAAATTAAAACGATGACTCGTCATTCCTGGATCCTGCAGCTTTTCTGGCAATCGATAGTCGAGGGGGAGGGCAAGACACCGCTCAACAGTATTTTGAAAGTGATTGCAGTACCAGTTTTGGCCATTTCTTACATACGGTTCCTTTAATGCAAACTTTGTCATATAGTTTGTTTTAAAATTTCTCACAGATAGTTTAAAAAAGCAAATTTTAACCCTGTCAAAAACAGCTCTTTTGAAATCACTCTGTTCTATGTACTTCCTCTTTAAATCTTCACGAGCTCCGCTCAGAGGATCTTTTTTAGCCGTATTCATAGTGAAACTTGCTCACTCAGGACGGGTCTAAGGTAGGACACCAGTTCAGTCTGTGTGACACGCTGCTGTCAATCAACTATTGTGGGAGTGGCCTCTGTAGGTGTGACATGTATTTGAGAATGGCTTGATTTCAGAAAGGGCAATATATTTTTATTCAATCAAAAGAAAACTACTGCTGGATCTCTATCAGTGTAGGCTGGTTGTGTACACACACTCCCAACACACATTTCAGTCCAAACAGCTTGTAAAAGTGCATGTGGCACCGGATGACCCCTT
>JAUCMT010000114.1:16200045-16212056 GCA_032357475.1 Enteromius thamalakanensis
TTTAAATCTAGATTAAAGACACATCTCTTTACTCTGGCTTACACATAACACACTGATACACATTTATTAATCAAATTTGTTAAAGGATTGTTAGGCTGCATTAATTAGATCAGCCGGAACCGAGAACACTCCCCTTAACACACGGTGTACTCGTTACATCATAAAAAGAATGGCCTCTACACTAAAATTAGTCTGTCTCTCTCTTATTCTGTTCTTCAGTCTGTATCCAGATCAGATGGTGTACCAGCACACAGAGATGATCTTCATCAGAACACCTAGATGAGCTCCGCGGACAGATCGCCGGATCCAGATGCACACACACAAACACTATCCTTACACAATCCAACGCGTTTTAAATTGAACTGGAAATTAGGTGCTGGGGGTCCCGCCAGAGGAGCACTGGACCCAACTAAGCCTGGTTCTCCCAAGTTTTTTTCCCCCATTCTCTCGTGGATGGGGTTTTGGTTCCTTGCCGCTGTCGCCTCTGGCTTGCTTAGTTGGAGACACCTGATTTCCAGTGATTAGTGTGGTTTTGATTACAGAGACCGTCTCTGCATTTGATAAATAAATATCGAGTCATTATACAGTACATTACCATTACTCTATTCTCCTACTTGATAATGTTCAGTGCTTTGCTACAATATGTATTGTTAAAAGAGTTATATAAATAAAAGTGATTGATTGATTGAAATACTAAATGAAAACCATTTTTTTTTCAAAGTCTACTTTTTTTATTTTTGGAAAAAAAGAAACTTACTGTGTCAGTTTCACTTTTGCCCTTTCTCAGTTCAGTTTGTTATATAGAATCTGTAGCTTATATGGCCTTCAGTCATTGCAGCTCTGTTGCTGTACATTTTTAATGCAGTCCTCTGCTCACACCACACAAAATATTTAGCTTCTTCCGAACATTGATTTTCTCTTTTCTTTTTTTTACCATTGGAGAAAAGTGCATGTAGTTGTAGAAAATACCAGCAGGGGGTAATATCTACTCTTCTATCGTTTTACATTTTTAGCAGTTCACTATGAGTTTAACTGTCTTTATTTTACATCATGCCTAAAGCAGTGCATTGCCTTAAATATAACCTTTACTTATGTAGTGAGAAGAGAAGAGAATATTAAAGGAATTAGACAGCTTTTTTTTTCTCTCTCTGCAGGCTTCCCTGAACAAACCAGACTTGTTTACAGTGTTGGGATGAGAAGTCTCTATTTTTGTTGGAGCTATGTTTTTTCTGGTTTAGAAGGGGCTGTTTTGCCAGTTTATTAGTTCTTTAAGCAACAGACCTTATTTAGAAATGCAAATTTGAATCAATCTGAGTATGACTTTTCAAGTGGGATTTAATTAGAAGCCAGAGCTCACCATTTTAATGAGAGAAGGAGGAGTAGAAAGGGAGAGAGACAGACAGAGAGAAAGCCAGAGAAGAGTTTTTGATTGGGTTTATGGTTTTTATCTGGTCCTTCTGAAGATGTTCACTACACATACATGACACTTAAGTATAATTTAAATTATTTTCTTGTAAACATCTACATGATTTTTGTTTAGTTTTTTAAAATTTTTCTCCTTAAAAAAAAGTTTTTTCTCACTGGGATATAAGATCAATTTACTGTAACATTTTCAGGAGCTAGTGTGTGATTTCATTGGCATCCGAATCAAGCTGTTTTTTCCCCCATCACTGGCATAAAAATTCCTGGTCAAATTTGCTACTGTTTTTTGAAAAAAGTTCATGTGGTTATTTAGACCAGATATATCTATTTACACTTGTGAAGTGCATTGCCAGGTTTGCTACTCCACCATGAAAAAATCACTGTCCAAATGCGTGGGTTTTATCAAGGAGCAAATATATTTTTACGTATTTGATATAAGGACAGTTATATCAGTTATATTACAGTTAAACTGTAAATGCAAGTCCAATGCAAGTAACAACATGTGTAACCTTCACTTTAAATTTAACAATTTTGAAGCAAGTACTTTTCAATAGAAGACTTCATTTCCATAGTATTTAAGGTCATTTAAAGTAAACTAAGAAGCTTTTAAACAAGTTTACACTTTTTTACACTTTTCTTCAAGTTTACACACTACATTTCTTGTTATCATTTTTTCCAAATCCACACAATCTTTACCTAAAAGGGTATACAGAATACATTGAATAGTTGCATCAGTGCATATTTCTGGAAGAGTTCTTATAAGGACTAAAAAGAACAGGGCCTAAAATGGTTTCCTGATGTGTTCCTAATTTTAATTAGGCCCAGATGTCATATAACACTTTTTGTTTGCTTACTTGAGGAATCAAACGGGTTTTACTTAATGAAACCACTGAAAAAGGTGATTTTAAATATGTTTCAATAGTTCACGCTTACCTCGTAGTAAAATGAAAAGTGAATTTGGCATGCTGTCTGGGGAGCGAAGCCGGGAGAACGCCCCTAATGATTAGAACCCCAGTGTGGGCAACAGTTCGGCGTTCGACTCGGTCCCGACCTGCCCCCTAAAAAAGCTTGAGAGGACAGCAGCCAAATTCGCTGCCCCCCAAATTAGCATGGAGAGAGGGTGCTCGACGAAATTTATTTTTTTCCCAGCTGGGCTGGATGGTCGGAGACCTGTTGAAAAAGCAGAGACAAGTTTAGAGTGAGGAAAAAATTTAGTAGATGAAAGGTAATTAAAATGAGGACTCATGGAAAGGTTGGGCGGGAATTTGGGCTAATGGGAAGGTATGGTTGCGGAGGTGGTTTGGAAGAGAAAAAGACATCTGCAGAGGTAAAGAGTTGGGAAGCCTCTGCGGAGGCAGGCTAAACCTTAATGAAGGTGATAAGCCTTCATGAAGGGGGATAGAGGAGAAAAAGACCTCTGTGGATGTAGGGAGTTGGGAATCCTCTGCGGAGGCGGGCAAAACCTTAATGAAGGAGGAGAACCTTCAAGAAGGGGGATAAAAGAAAAAAGTCCTCTGCGGAGGTAGTGGATTAGGAAGCCTCTGTGGAGGCGGGCGAAACTTTAATGAAGGTGAAGAGCCTTCATGAATGGGGATAGAGGAGAAAAAACACCTCTGCGGAGGTAGGGAGTTGGGAAGCCTCTGCGGAGGCGGGCAAAACCTTAATAAAGGAGGAGAACCTTCAGGAAGGGGGATAGAAGAGAAAAGACCTCTGTGGAGGTTGGGGTTTGGGAAGCCTCTGCGGAGACTGGGCGGAAAAGACCTCTGTGGAGGTAGGGGTTTGGAAAGCCTCTGCGGAGACGGGAAGCCTCACAGAGGCTAGGATAGAAAAGGGACCTCGGTGGAGGATAGAGAAGGTCTGGAGGTTTAAGGTATACCTGGTTGGTTTGGGAAGGGCTGGTCAGGGTTCTTATGGCTTTGAGAATGGATGCTGGGTCTGAATGGATTAAATTGTTTTTTTTTTTTTTTAAGTCTTCGGAGGACCAGTGGCTGAGGGTTTGGATTTGGTTGGGAGCAAGGCCTCTTTCGGCTGCTGAAGTGGCTGCTCCGATCCTAAAGGAATGTGCCAGGGGGAGGCGAACCATCAGTTACGATAGAAGCTGTTGAGGGGGTGGCGAAAGAACGAATCGAAGAACGAATGGCTGTTCCACTGGGAAAGGAAGGAGACCCAGAGCTGCAGTTCGTTCAGGCAGGAACCTAACGGGGTTAAGGGATCTTCTAAAGCAGGTACTGACCTTGGGGGATGATGCGCATGGCAAAATTAAAGTGCTCTAAAACTGAGAGGGGTTCTTGTTTAGAGCACCGGGGATGGGTGAGGAGATTAGATGCGATTAGACTGGTCCTGTCTAGTTTTTCTTTATGGAGGGAAGCTTCAAATGTTTTGGGAGTTGAGATTAATGCCCAAAAATATGATGAAAAATATTCTGCAAGGTTGCATTAAATTGATCAAAAGCTACGGCAAAGACATTTTTAACGCACAGATTTTAACTTTAGCTTTAGATCTCAACATTTAAGCACACCTAAATGATTTTGTACAACATGAGACCTTGTACCATCATTACAAACAACATTGCAATTTGTAATCTTCAATATGGATGCCAATTCACTCTCATTATTTTTATGGACTGTTTCTGTCCTTTACGGAGTAACACTTTCCTTAAGAGCAGTGGCTGCGATGTTTAAATATGTACATGGATATGAAATCTGTCCATATTTGCTGTTCCTTTTGACAGTAAAGATCCTTGTCACGCATTGGATTGTATTCAAGCTATGAAGCCACCTTAAAGCTCCTCCATTTCAGATGAGGCGAATCAATTTGTTCCATTTGTTAAGAGCTAATCTGGAAGATATTAGGATTGTTGGAGTTTTGGATCAGCCGTTTCAAATGTCTTGCTAGTAATCCAGAGTCATAAGCCAGAACCTGCAAAGAAACCGATGCGTTTTCAGCGTTCTCTGCTGATTTGTTAAGCTTATCCTGAGGGTTGCCTTATGGCGTCTTTAGCTAGTATAACAAAAACATCTGTGGTCGTGTGATGTTTGCTTCGTCTGTCATTAAGCACTGGATGATCTGCCAGAAACAACATCTCTTTCACAGTTTGAATTCAGTCAGTAGCCATCATCTCTGGATGATTGCTGCACCTTTGCACCCATTCCAGTTTATCAGTTAGATTATTTATTTGAGTGTGTTTAGTAGGGGAACTGTAACTGGCATGCAAGCTCTAATCAGGTGGCCACACGGCCATCAGCTGTTACATTTGACTATCTTTTTAAGTATTTATGCCCTTCATAAGGTCAATAACACACTCACAGAAATAAAGGTACAAAAGCTGTCACTGGGGCGGTATCTTTTCAAGAAGTATGATTATACTTAAAGGGTCCATTTTAGTACCTTAAATCTGTATTTTAGCCTATAGGTACAAAAGTGTACCGTTTGAAAATGTTTTATACCTTTATTTCTGAGAGTGCATGAAATGATTTGCTAAAAATGAGAATATTATACACTTGTGTGTATGTAAAGTTTTTGTAATTTTAATGTTAACCCCAACTCCTCAAAATGAATTTAAATAGAAATAATTGATGGGTCTCCCTTGCAATATCTGTTGAAGATTGTTGAGTTTATCATCTATATATATATATTAGAAAAAGAAAACTTTATCATGTTTTTATTGTGTTAGTTAGCTGTATTTTTTATTTTTTATTTATTTTTTTTTTTCATATACACATTGTTTGTATGTCACTTTGAACTAGTTAACTCGGCATTAAATAGTTTCTGGCTGAAGGAGGAAATCCTGTTTATAAAGTTTTCACTTTTACTCCACATGATTTCAGTTCTAAAGTGCCCCTTAAAATTGATTCTTCTGGGGAAAAAAAAGGATAGTGCTACTGAGTTTTCGAAGTATGTGTTATCTAAGATGATTTGATCTTATGGAAAAGAATAGAATATTGTCCAGCCAAGACATGATACTAAGCAGAAAGTATAAAGAGAAATGGGCAAAGAAATGGCATTTCCAGTAACTGCACATACCAACTTGAAAACGAATGCAGACGATTTTCTCTAAATGATAAAAGCAGAGGAACTACAGTTCTTAGAAATACTGGTCACTCTGTTAGTGAAAGGGCATTTGTCTGCAGACTCAGAAGGAGCTTTTGACTGTTAGGCCCTATGGCAATAACGGTCATTGATGTGAATTAACACTTGCCAAGAACGCAATCCATATAAAATCAAAAGAATATTTTTTTGAGTTAAGGTTTTAATGTGTGTCTTTTTCTTTGGTAACATGGCTGTGCTTAATAAATGCCTGAATACATCATATTGAACTGCCAACAGTTTACTTGTTTTAATTTTCTTAAGCAGAATAATGTAACTTTCTCCACCTCAAGTAATCAAGCACCCAGAGAAATAGAGACCATGTCTGGCTGATTTTTAGAAAGAAATACAAAATGTTGCAGTGTGGATGTTGTATTTTGATGTGTATTATGAGAGCACGCTCCACAGCAATCCAAGATCAACCTAAACAAAAATTGAAGACAAACTGGCTAAATTAACATGGGGCTCAATGAATGATATGATTGAGTGTGAGATCCAGAGAGGAAATGGCTTTAGTCTGTTGCATTTATTTATTTATTTAGCAGGCTTCACAATCTCTATGGACACCATGCTGCTGCTCAAATAATGAATTTAGTTATTTAATCATCATTAGTCTTAGTGCTGTTGTTTTCCCTTACATGTGTCAGTTTTTCGTGACGCGCAACTTGTGTAAAAGAGTTTTTACAGTGTGCGTTATTCTTCATGATGATTATGCAGTACAAGTCCATTCAGGAGAGTGATCAGTAGCTCAGCTGTTTTGTAACACTGGTTTTAGTTTGACTATCTCTTTATGCTCGATTAACCTGTGCTTTGCTATAGTGACAAATGGACGCATTTTTACCATGTGATATTCTTTTTCTAGATACGGAGAGTGAGTTCTCTCCAGAAGGCCAGAGCAGCCTGTTTCAGAGAGAAGTCTCCTTTCCCAAAGGGAAGATGTTTGAAGACCCTGTGAAGACATAACAAGAGTATCAGTGTCAAGTTTTTTCCGACACAATGTGTGGTCTAAAAGCCTAAATTAATCAATTTTCAACATATTACTGTATATACAATAGAGTTGTTTTTTTTTTTTTTTTTGGTCCGTTCAAAATTTTTTCTCCATTAAAACTGAAAAACAAGTTTTTATATAATGTGTGTAATTCATTCATAAATTCTTATGGAACTGATGTGCTCAGCTGTAGTTGATCAACAGTTTCAGTACATCACAGAAGTCTGCCATCTTTGCGTGGTGAGTGACTAATTACATTGGATTTGGAAGAAAGGACATCAGGAGATCACAGTCCTCGATCCTTCACTGGCAACTCCTGTGGCATGAAAGGAAGCAGATTGGTCCAATTTTTTGTTTTTGAAGAAATAAGTTTAAAATCCACAGTATTTTCTTTTTATTTTTTCAGTTGGCTAATTTTAAGTGGATATCAATGGAAAAACATGTTTGTGATACGTTTGTAGTGACGGCATCTCCCAGCAAGGACTAACAAGGTCTGTAAAACCTTGACTTTCTGCTATTATGTGTTCCGAGTGTTATGAAATGCTTCTTACCTCCTGCTTTTGAACTGTTCCCAATTGTGCTTGCTGTCAAGAGTAATAAATTGTGAAGGGTTCCTGTGCTCAAGATTTCAGATGCTCATCCAAGCAGATAAACAAACTCAAGCATGCACATGCGCTGTCAGCAGTGTTTGCGTCCAAGTCTTGTTGCGACTGTCTTGTATCAGAGCCCCACTGTACACAATTCTCTTAAAGAATACATGACTTAAAAACTTTCTGTAGGATTACACTTGTCCGCAGTGGAATTCACATTAAAGTATTAAATAAAATCTCAGACCTGGCTAGACTTAAGAACAGTAAAATATGATAATGTGTAAGAAACATTATACATATATTATTTTGATAGAAATTCGTTTTTTTTTTATAGAAAATAAAGGCATGAGGAAAGCAAGTGTTACAGTTGTTGTTTTTAAGTTGTAAAATGATGTTACATGTTGTGTTTATGTAAACAGCAATTCAAATAATGCTGCTTTTTCTGCTTTCATTAAAGAATTGCTAAACTTCTTCTCAAAGCTGTCCACATCTCGTCTCAAATCTTCTGTTCCTATGGCAACGCTATGTACAGCTTTGTTTCTGATGACCGCAAAATATTTTTTTTACATATGTATTTTATAAAAATTTAAGAACAAAGAAAGCCCACCACTGGCTATAATAACATTTCAATAAATGCCAGTAAATGACATTTCAAGCAGTGTAAATGTGAAAGGCTCAGAAACCAGAACAAAAGTGTTTGGCACCCTTTGTAACCCTTTAATGGAATTAGCAGAAATTCTTTGCATTGGACACACATTTATGTACAGTAAAAGGAAAATGCATGAACAGTGACTCACTACAGTAATGGTTCAAGGCCCCTATTCTTAATTCTACTAGTTGATTACTTGTGCGTTTCTTCTGAACTTACTCTAGTCCTTGACATTTTTCTTAGCACATTTCTAAGAGTGATTCTCAACCTACATTGCAACCCCTCTCCTTTTCTAGGGGACGGCAGCTGTGGCATGCTGAATTTGCCTGTCGTTTGTAATCATTGGTCAAGTGTTCACCATAAGCTGCTTTTAAAATGATTTTGTGTTTGTTTGGATGTGCACTGTAGGGGCAAGAAAATTTTATCCACTCAAGGTCTTAAGAAAAACAACATGGAGGAGAAGGGAACGTACAGTAGGTAATAAAGCGCAGTTGTGTGTGCGATCGATACAGTAATTGAAAACAGAATGCAAATACAGTTGAAAAAAAAAGTGACATGACATGATTATTGTTTACAGATGTGTAAAACACGCAGTGTTTCTGTAACTGCCGTGAACGCGCAAAGCGCATTGATGCAAAAGATGCTGCTAACCCAACAGAGCTACATGTCTAAGGAAACTCAAACTGTTCGAGGAGTACATTTTTATGACAAGTCTTTAATAAAATAATATCATAAAAATATTGTATAGTTAAAGCTGATATATTGAAAACTATTCTAGAAGCGAATGCCAAAGAAATGCTTATTCTGGAATTTATGCTACCTGTGATTAAAAGTACTAGCTAGCAAGGACCTACAGACCTAAACCTAATGAAGCTAAAAGCTGCAAACTACTTTGAAAAATACGATTGTCATTACTTGTATCGCCTACACTGTAAAATAGCAACTCGGGGAAATGTCAAGGAAGGGGAAGATATTAAATTATTGTTTAAATTATTGCATATATTCCTCTGAGAGTCTTTTCTTCGGTCGTGCCAAAAATAATATACAGTATTCAGCTAACCCACTCTCAGATTCACGCTGTACAATCAACTCTGTCTATTATGTGGACGCGCATTGACCCCCACCTCTTCTTGCCGATTGGTTGGCCGCTTTGGTGCACATTCTGTGCCCATAGTGTTTGTTTCGGTATTGCAGCCTCTGTGTTGTCTTTGGAGACTTTTTTTTTCAATGTATTCAAAGGACAGACAGCAAGATGATCAAGGGGTGATGCACACGGTTTGAGATAAAAATGAAATCCAGCTAACATCCTGCAACATCGCATAAAGCACCTTAAATGTTTCATTTATGGTGGTTTATTAACACATTGATTTTTAGAAAAATCCTCCAGGTCCCAATAATTCTTCGGTTTGCCAGCATCTTTTGCTTATTTGAATTCTTTTCAACAGTGACTATGATTTTGAGATCCATCTTTTTACAATGAGAGGTTTCTGACTTTAAACTTCCGCAGTGAAACTGCCTAACTAGCCTATTATAAGGAAAGGCGATTTGCTAAGATTCGTTAAAAAAAGTGTAGGCCTACTCACTTCTCCTGTTGATGTAGCTGGACCATGAATGATTTGAACTGACGCATTTAGGCATATCCAGAATTAGCTCATTCCCTTAAAAATGCAAGCAACATGAATCCTCTTCGTATTCAATGGCTAAGAAGTCGGGAGTAAATGACGACTGCTATATATTTATTATTACTTCCATCAGCAAAAATGCCTCAGTCACTCAGTCAGGTCTAAGGTAAGACGGCCTTGTCAATCACTGGGGAGGGGCCTGTGCAGAACTATGTAATTCTGACAGGAATCTGATTTGAGAATGGATGTGAACATGACTCCCGACACACATTTGCTGCGTTCATACAACAGAAAAAGTTAATTTTGTATTCAATGACCCCTTTAAGGTGGACGTTGGACATTGTCTCTAAAATGTCTCTGTTCTCTGCTTCTTGTTTATTCTTTTCCTTTCCTATCTATTATTATTCCTGTTTTTATTCCTCCTCCAAAATGCTATTCTCTCGGCTTTCCCCTGCTTCATCGCTCTGTATCTTTGTCTTCTCTGACTGCAACCATCTTTCACTTTCCCACGTGTCTTGTATCTCTTTACCCCCTATTATCTATGTCTCCCTGCTCCTTTGTCTCAGGTTGGAAAGCTCCTGTGCTTGTCATCCATAGTCATAACACCCCGGTCTCTGGGTTTGGAAAGGCACTCAAGCAAGCAGGGGGCTTATCATCAGAGCCAAAAACCAAGAGGGACGTGCACACACAGACCCTCCCACAAATCCTTCTGAAAACACTGCTCTCTCTCTCTCACACACACACACACACACACACAGCTTTCCATAGCAACAGAGCATTGCAAATGGGTTTGTTTGTTTGTTTGTTTGTTTGTTTGTAAGTGCTCTTTTCTTACTAAAAAAATCTTTTATTTATTTTTTTTAAATAAGTGAAAACGGTCTTCCGTAAACAGGATTCTTAAAAATAACATAAAGAGCAAGAAAAAGTATATGATAAATGATAGCTCAACTCATGAATGCAGAAGCACAAATCTTGCAATATGGAGTGAAGTAGACAATACTTCATCACATATTTATGATATATTCTGTGCCATGCGAGTCTGTCCAGTACAGGTTGATATTTAGGGAGCATGAGCAACATGACCAATCGATAACAAAACAAAGCTGACCAATTTGCTGTGATCCCCGAGGTGCTCTGCTCTCTCCACTGCAGTACATTGCTTAGTGTTCCTCTGGACCAGGGCCAAAGGTTGTCTTCCACAGATTTTTGCGCATATGCCCATCCCCTTCCCTATTTACCTCATCTTCTTGCGGCTTTCTCACCAACACAAACTCCCTCAAATGTGAAAGCTCATTGATCTCAGCCCCATTGGAATTAAAACCCTTACGCCTGAGCACGGCGGCTATGACTGGGCAGTTTGTTGCGCAAAAGAAGCTGCCAGACATCCCACTGTGAGCACGGAAACACGTCCCAATACAACTCTGCTCCACTAACAATGCGTCTGTCCCTTCTCTGTTCACTTCTGCTTCCAATCCATTTCCACCAAGGGACACAAACAAACCACTCATCATGACCTCTTCGTAATTCCAAGTAACACTGGCCAAGAAGACTTGGTTTTAGAAACGTGAGAAGTGAAATGAAAACTTATCTTAGAAATCATACTCTACAACACAATAGCACTTACCAGCTGTGGCGAATAACATTTATTCCATGACTCACATCATTACATCTGTTAGAACCTGTTCACAATGGTATAATCATTCCAACTGAAAACATATCACATAACATGATTTCACTGTTTAACCCTTTATAGGGCACTCATTGAAATAATTGGAAATTCATAATTTCAACCCTGGAATGTTGTCGGAGGCTATAACAAGACTTTTAAGCTTTTGTGACTATATAAAAATATTTTAAAAAATTATAAAAATAATTAAAATTTTATGTTGTAAATTTAGGTCAATGAATTACCATCTATGGTTCCTCGCCAGTCTATGGACATCTTTTTTCCCTAAAAGGGCTTATATCTACAATGTGAAAAACACACATAAAATACAAATAAATACATAAAATGTACATACACGTTTTCTCATTTAATTTATTTATTTTTTCCATTTGTTATAATGCATATAATAGTTTATAGTTAACTTAACATTGTTCGTTTCGATGCTATTTATATTTTTGTGAGAGTAGGTATGAGCGTAAATGCATATTTTTCAAATTCCATAAGTACGCTGATATTTGTAACGCCGCGGGCAACTCCTGATTGGTCAAATGCCACGGTGTCAGTTCTGCTGATTGGCTGGAAGAAAGCCATGCACTTACAAAAGCTCACGGAAAAAGCACGAGATCACTCTAATTAATGATCAAGTTACCAAATATATTTCTTTGCCTAATAAAGGGTTAAACTGATCATTATTTCTGTTCCAACTCTTCAAGCAGAAAAGGATGCGCTTTTAATATTGAATAATATTTAAAAATCATGAGAAACAAATTTAGTAAAAGTCTTGTTTTAGGCTTATGACTGAAATTATGAAGACACGTGAAATGTATAGTTTGAATAAGTTGACTTTAGTATGACATGTCAAAACTGTTTTGGTGGTGTCGTTAACCATTGGTCTTCTGTTGTCAGGGATACCAGGACGCAGTTTATTAGTAAAAAGAACGCCAGAGAAGCTGCTTCATTTGAAAGTGAAGGTATAGCGCTTGTTTTG
>JAUCMT010000114.1:16214836-16225782 GCA_032357475.1 Enteromius thamalakanensis
CCATATATCTTACTAACAAGAAACTATGCTTCCAACCACAGGTCCAGTGCTGTAGTTCAAACCACGTACGTTTGTGATGTTGACTGCGAATGTTCGTTTGAACTATGCTTTTGGAAAACACTGAAACGTTGAACTATGCTGGTAACGACGGAACTTGCGACTACAGTAGGCTAACTGCCTTTGGCATAAAACCTTGAAGCTTTCAAGGTAGGTTTTATCTTGGAGACGTTGCCACAGTTCTTCTGGATTGAGTCTGTCTCAGTTTGTTCTGTTACTTCATATGATTCCAGACAGACTGATGATGATCAGATCACAGAGTGTGGAGCACTGGCTGTTGTCAGACAAGAATCTCACTGCAAATAATATTCGGAAATTTAAACTGATGTTTCCAACTGTCATGCAGAGGCACGTTCTCTTACTCGTGTGCGTGTGTACAATCGAATCCCTCAAGGACACAACAGAATTATTATGCAAAGTATTTAATAACAAAACTCCAGAGTACAAAAGGATCTGGCTGACGAGGCAGCAAAAGAACACGCACACAGGACAACATAACACAACGTCAACAAGACCTGAAAACAACAAAAAGACAACGGTATTTAAAGGGTTACAAATCAAAGACAAAAGTGAGGGCAGGTGTAAAACGACAGGTGAAACTAATGAGGGAAAAACCAAAATCCCAAAGACAGCGGGGGAGACACGACAGAACAGGAACAAAGTGTCACACCAACTGACACGCTACTGCAAAAGATAGAAATAACCCACTTAAAACCATTATTTCCAGTAAAAAAATGGTAACACTAGACATTAGAAGTCCCAGTGTGAAACCTCACATCATTATATTTTATTCATTTATATATAAATAATTAATGTGTTCATATTCATTACTAATGCACATTATGGTGCATTTTATGTTAATTATTTAATGCATTATTTTAGAATCATGTGTGTAACCCAATGATGTTCTTTGCTTTTATTTGAGTCCTGGGCTAGTTTCATAAACAGGCCACTCTGATTCATGATGTGGCTTTCTACTGTGCCACTAATTTTATTATGGGGGTCAACCACAGATGGTGTTTTTTATTCAATTTTTTGGGTTACATAAGTATCTGTGTAAAAGACTCTGCGTGTTACAAATGTGTAACAGTATCAGCCTGTTACATGCACATGATTACAAACTCTAAGTACAAACTGTTCCATGATAAGTACAATTTGTTTCATATTCAACGGGAGTACAACGGCTACTACTCAGTACTTACTAGTTAAATACTCTGTGTTATGGACACCTCAAAATAACGTGTAACCAGATATTTTATGCAGTCCACAAATGTATTTTTCTTTTTTATGAATATATGCATTCATGAAGTAATAATACAGTTGTTATATTTCATATCAAAACATCATAATATCTATTATAATATTGTATGACAGCAATTTTTTTTGCTATGAATTATTAGGTCAGTTTGATAGAATGAATAAAAAGCCAGAGACTGTCAACCTAGCAACCACATGTGTTTGATTTATTGTCAGTGGGGACAGCACTTGGCTACAATAGCTTCATTGTTTATACAGCTCTCTGCTTACAGAGCACATGCTATATACCATTTAAACATTGAACTACTAAAATGTGGCTCCATTAAAATGACCATCGGCAACCATGCACAGACCTAAATAAATAGGCTGAACTGGACATCTGAAGCAGAGCAGCAAATAACATCAGCCTCCCGGCACAGAGACATTAGAGGGCAAGACGAAGGCTGGTTTTGGGGAGAAAAAAATTGAATATGTTTGGCAGCATCTCTGTTCTTGGTGACTGCAATAAAAGCACATGCAAATAGATACTTGCACTCCAATAACTATAGACAACGAATGAGGTCTCCAATAATACATTTCCTCTGCCATTTTTTCTGTTTCTGTCTCTGTCTATCTTCCACACCCTGTTCCTAATGCAAATGTGTTATTATCTGTGCAGTAGCTTTGAATAATGAATATAGGGATTCGCTCTTGCCTCTGAAGTGGAGAGCGAACGGGATGCAGACGCCAGTCTCTATTTGTGTTTGTATTCTGACTTAATCTATGTCTGTTAGACACAGTATGCATTGAAGATCAGACTTAAGAGCACTTCTCATCCCAGTTCTGAAGCACTCATGGGTGAGGTCAGAGATGTGGGTGAGGTGTCATCATGCAGCGCCTTGTAATTTTGGTCTCATGTATCACATTTCCTGGTGTGAATTAGTGGGTGGACTGTTTTTATATCTGCAAGTCTGTCATTGTTAGTATTTAGTGCATGACAATTATATACTCGCTCGATAACACAAGAAATGTTTAATTGTATGTCAACTGTGCTGAAGTTAGTCTTTTGTGTCCCATTTCTCAGTTTATTGTACCTGCAAGAAAAATATTGATCCAAATATTTTTAAAACATACTGGCTTCACAACAAAAAGAAAGAAAGAAAGAAAAAGAAAGAAAGAAAAAAAATAATTTAGAATAAAATGATAGTGAAGGAATGATAGCCATATAAAATTTGTGGGTAAACCAAGACGCAGAAACATGCTGTGAAAAAAAAAACAACAACCCAAAACAAAGGAAATTCTGAAATTATATCACACACTGTTGTCACGCGTTGGCTGTGTTTGCTCGGTGCAAGATAGGCAACGGACTCGAATGACTATAATGCAAAGACATTTAATGAAACAAACACTCCCGGAATCACAAAACAAACGCTGACGGGGCAGCAAAGAAATCACACGATAGGTTACACTGAGACACAGGGTAGCGACATAGCAACGTTAACCGGACATGAATTAGAACAGAAAAACAAGGGCATTTAAACACATACAAATTAAGGCTAAAGTGCAGGCAGGTGTAAAATCACAGGTGATACAGCTGAACAAAATAGGGCTAAACCAAAATAGACAGGACTAAACCAACTTACACGAAAACACGGGGGAGACAGGACAGACAGGAACAGAATGTGACATCCGGCAACAGCAGACAGCAAATGTATCTATTCCTTGTTTGCAATTATTGACACACTTCATTCACAGCAATGTAATTATTTCTAATTTATACTATTAATAATTCATTATTATCAAGCACAACTACGAAAAAGGAAAGTAGCCTATAAATAAGTATAAACAAGTAAATCTAAATCAAATCAGCAATATATAAATCAGTACTGACTGGAACAGTTTTGTTCTTGAACTGAAACAAGGGATTTTCTAAGTGGGCTCAAGTGTGGACAAAACATAATAGGCTCTTTAATTAGCTTGTCAGGATCATAATAACATGGAGACTTTGAATAATGAGTATAAATGAAAGGATTTGAATCGGTCAGTGTGAGCGTGTTGAAGGACTGTGAGGGAATGGACTGGAATGATGAGTAGCAGAGGGTTTCTGTGAATGCTTCCTACTGAATGAATAATGGATTGCAGGTGAAGGAGAATGTCATAAATATAGTCTTTTGTGTTGTGTAGTTTGATTATGAAGCAAGCATTTAGCATTAATGCTAGTATGTGTTCATCTTTTTCTGTTTATTGCAGTAACATTAATTTTATTTTAAATTGTTTTAGTATTAAAATTATTTATTTATTGTTATTAATTGTATTTTAATTTTTTTAAATTAATTTTTATTTTATTTTATTTTAATTACATTTTTTTAAATGTTTTGTGTTCAGTTTTATTAAAAAAAATATGACAAAGCTTTGGCTGAAATCAGTAATTTGGATAATAAAATAGATTTTGTGTTATTTTATGACTAAATTTCTCCTCAAGCCAGTTTTAACTCTCAAGGAACAATAACTAGTAACTAGCACTGACAGAAATTTTTTAAAATGAGATTTAGAGCAGCTGTACGTGGGACAGATTTACAAAAATTGAGGTCAGTTTTTTCAGTTTTCTCACCCTGAGGAAGAGAGAGAGCAGAAACAATGTAAATAGGGATATTAACAGCAATCATAGGCACGGAGAAGGAACAGAAGAGTTAATTAGCCCATAAAATAATAAGCTCATTATCTGAAAGACATTCCCACGTCTTATTCTGCTTTATCATGGGCTTTTGTGAATAGAGCTTAAATAGAAAATAGTTATTTAATGATCTCATATTCAGCAATGTATGAAACAACACTGAAGCTGGGCATTGTTTCTGTTTTCATGCTCACTGTTTAGCTGTTCAACAGTTTGTTTTTAATTTGTGCATCTCCATTAACACAAGATAGTTTGAGTCTAAACATTATTTTAAAAATTCTATTTAAATAATTTTCATGTTTTTAAAGAAAAAAATCAGGCCATGGGGCAAATAAATATAAGCACAAAACCAGTACAAAACATTATCTTAAATAAATAAATAAATAAATTGATACAAAAACAACCTTTACATTTTCTAAATTCCAAAATTAAACTGACATGAAATTATTATATTAACGATATATAAATATTATATAAAGATGCATTTGTTTTAAATTTTTCCAAAAGATTAAACAATAACCTGAAGGGTCATCGGTACATTTTGATTTAGAAATTTCCTAAAAGAAACCTTCCCTGTGTTGTTTCATCCTTCATTTTCAAGGTTTTAAAAGTGGAATGTACTGTATGTATAGTTTCAGGTACAGTACCAGCGGAAACTGGGCTCCCCTTTTAAGCTATGATGATTGAACATGCTTCTGGGTTGCTTTGGCAAGTTTCACTTGAGTAAAAGCAACCCTGAATTGACTTTTTTTCCACTGCTGCTTTTAGTTATTGTCCAGCCGGGCAATGGACCATGTTTAGTGAAGGGCCTGAACCAGAAGAGAACCAGATTGATTACTCTGATTTTCTCCCACTCCAATCTCATGGGCGTAAAGGTGAGTCTGCTCCCATGATGCATTGCCTCTCATGCGCACGAACTCCCACAGAGCTCTAGCCTTTCGTGTATCTCACAGGAGGGACATTTTCAAACAAACACCGTACTGCACAATATCTGTATCCAAGCATATATTTTTAGAAAGATTATTACTGCTTCAGTGAGGCAAATAATTATGATTTTATGAGCGTTATCATATGATAATGATTAATACATGCTAAATTGTAAAGTAACAGTATCTCTGTGTTGCTGTCCTGAAAGCAAACATATAATATTTTTAAAAGCTGCACCCAACATCCTCCTTTTATTACTTAAAAAAAAAAAGAAACAGCACTTGACGTCTTCCTAGTGTCAATAACTCATAGCGATAATACTCCCACCTTGTTTTTACAACTGATTCCTTATTGAAGAGCTGTCTATCATCAAATTTGCTTTTAATTTTTTCACCTGAATAGCGCTGATAAGTGTAGCAGCCAAGCTTTGTGACAACAGATGGCTATATGTCTGAAGCTCTTGATTAGCTCATAAAAGCATAAATTGAAGCAAACAGCAGCTGCTGATGAGAGAGAGGTCCAGGATGAGACATGAGGTGATTCGCTCGCTCACAACAACACATGCTGAAAATACTACAATCAGAAGACATCAAATGAATTATTAAAGTTTTTAATGTATGTGTTATGGTACTGTATGTGTATTAGTGATCAGAAAGTCCTGTATTTAGTTTTATTGTTACACTCCTAATAATAAAGGTTCTTTAATGGCATTAATGGTTCCATGGCAGATGCATAAAATACAAGCATTAAAATGTTATTCACACTAAGAAATAATAGTTATTTTAAGAAAAATGGAAAATAATGGAAACAATATAGTATGCTTTTACCTTATTATTAGAAAGAATCATTTTTGCCTCCACTGTTGCAAGTAATTTTGGATAAAAGCATCTGCCAAATGAAATGTAACTGTTATTTTAAGCGAGAGTGCAAAAATGTAGAAATACAATTGTTAGAATTTGCATTTTGTTTCCTCAGGTTCAAAGCATTTTGATGTAGTTTGTTTAAAAAATGGAAAAATACCAAATGACCAGTAAAATCGAACATGGAGTGCACAAATACACATCAGTATGTTCACCCTGTGGCTCCACAGCTGAAGTTTGCCTTATTTATCTATTGGAAGAAAAGCCAGTTCTGACAATCCTGATGCACCAACAATCAAATGTCATTTGTGTTCAATATGTGTTCTATCATCTCTTTTGTGATCCTATGGGAGATATTCCCCATCCCACAAGTCACATTAAGGTGGAGAAGATGTGGAGTATACTGCAGAAACTGTAACATCCAACTTGATCCCAATCTCTTGTGCTGCCTCCAGATGGCCTTGAGAAATTGAAAACAAACCATCCTGCTGAGGATTCACAACAATGTGTGATGAGCCACCGAAGCAAGACCATTTCAGGTTATCTTGGTGTGTTTCTTCTTCTTTCAGATCCATTTGTGCATGTGTGAAAGTGGCTGTGCTTTAGGAGTGAACTCTTTGCAAATGTAGCACCATTCTGGTCTTTATTGAAATTTACAAAAAAACGATTTATGTTACTAGATTTATAATTTGTTGAGGAAAACATTATCCCCTAGATTGTCATGTTATTGTCATATGCTGTGCATTCTGGGTTACTTTTATTGCTATGTAGGACAAGGGGATATACTGCAGATGGTTTTTAGGGCCCTGCTGTTATAATCGGTGGTTGATTCCTGGCCAAAGTCAAAACCCACAAACCAGTTTCTGTGATTTCCTGATCTTTAAATATGGCTTGGAAATGAATTAATTAAAATAATTGAAACATAATTAAAAGATACATGAACTGAGGATCGGGGCAAGGGATCAACCTAATGGTTTCTTTCAGGTCTGTACTCAGGTCTGTCTTGTGGGTGACCTCCGGATCACTATCTTCATACTCTGCCCCTTTAACAAAGGTAAGCATTCAAGGTAAGCATATTGCGACGGGTTGATCTAGAGGTTCAATAGATCCATAGTGCTCGGTGCAGGTTAGTGACTCATTAGGCCCTTTAACACAGGTAAGGATTCAAGGTAAGCAGACAAGGTACAGTAAATATCTTACGACAGGTTCTCAAGATCCATAGTGCTCGGTGCAAGTTAGTGACTCATTAGGCAGGCCATCACGGCTTCAGGGAAACTCCGATATTTCAGGTAATGCAGAGGTACAGGATATAGGAAACCAGAGGTGAACAGCTAGTGGTGTTACCTCAAGCTCAGCCGTATATATATATATAAATATATATGATCCTTTAGATATCATTCTTACTGATTTGTTGCTAAGGAAACCTTTCTTATTATTATCAGTGTTAGTGTTATATTGGGGGATTCTTTGAAGATATAATCTTCAAAATACTGCATAGCATTTATTGTTTTCCTGTCATATTTGAAATTTTTTTTAATGCATCATTGATGTAACATCCTAAGTTTGTTGTGATCTCTGTTTCCCTGTGTTTTGGCTTTGTTTTATGTCATATGACTTGTGTTGTCTCTCCCCATGTGCTTCTTTGACCTAGTTTTAGTTGATTGTGTATTTCGTTCAGGTGTGTCTCGTCATTAGTGTCTGTATATAACCCATGTCTTTTGAGTTCCTTGTTGTCCGTCAACCCTAATGTTACTCGTGTCTCTGTAAATGCTTTCCTGTGGAGTTATTGCATAGTGCTCCACGTTTTGATTTGTTTATTAAAGTGTTTTGTTTGTATTTTACGTCTGCCTCCAATCTCCTTCGTCTGCACGACACTCAACGTTACACTGGCTGTGCTGACACTCAGAAACTATGTTAAAACATCCCTTCAAAATGGCTGAATTTGGCAATATAAACTTGTAACTGAAAGGGGAAAAAAATTGTGATTTTTATATTAACCATGTTTAAATGATCTCTACATTTTCTACATTAATTTCCTATATGCACTTGCATACATTTGCATATTATTTTATACCTATTGTTTATGTAAGTTATTTATTTATTGTATTTAGATAAGACATCTAGATTAGAAAGATTTGTCTTGCTCTTGGCAGAAAGAGCAGATAGGAGAAATATTATGGTTATTGATTTAATTCAGGTTTCATCAGTCCGGTCTCTAGCTTGCAACAATAAGCATCTGCATTTAGCTTCACAGAGTGTCACAAAAACTTTACTGGAACTGTTTTTCTGGCATTGCATGTGTATATGCAAGTGATCAAAAATGGTCTGTTATTGCTGTTGCAAATAAAATAAAATGAAATGAAAAGTGTTGATGTAACTTCTGCCTATGTCAGCGTCCTTCAGGTTTATTATGTGAGGTCAGTTCTGCTGGTTATTGTCCAGGATTTTAAAAGATCTTTCAAGAGTTCATAATGAATTAAAAGCAAATTTTGCCTGCTGTCTGGGGAGCGATCCGGGAGAACGGCGAACTCCGAACCCTAATGGAGGGAGCCCTAGCGTGGGCAAGAGTTCGGCGTTCGGCTCGTTCACCGTCTGCCCCCCTGGAAAGTCGTTAACTAAATGGTAAATGGAGGAGAATGGGTGGAGGAGGGATGCACAAAAGCGGGGAAATGAAAAGCTGGGAGAATTTATAGTGAAGGGGAAATGACTTGATTGGGTGCAAATGAACAAGGTATTATTAGGTAATGGGCCATCAGCTGTGTACGATTACTCGTAGGGCGATCCTCTCGTAACTATGTTATTTTGCAAAAACATTCATTAAGTAAAATGCAAGGAGTATATATTCCTATAAATTTTTGAGTGCCCTCCAAAAATATGAAACTGAAAAAACTCAGAGATCCGAAATGGAGCAATAACTCTAGAGTCATTTTTCTATACTAGATGAATAAATCTAGACTGACATTGTACTGTATCCGTGCCTAATGGCCTTCCTGAGGGGCCTCGGGTTGAGCTGTTCACTTATTGTCTGCTGTTTTACTAGTGTGTTTGCCATGGCAAGTGTTTGTAACCCCTAACCCTAAATATTAAGTTGTAGCACGTACCTCGGATCTCACAGTACATTCATGTATTATGCCTCAACTTGTGTGGGTTTTTGACGAGAGGTGTTTTGTTACTTATCACTGTGATCAGATGTGCAGTTTTTTGTTCCTTTTCAGGAACTCGAACTGCATCCGAAAATGCTATGGGAATGCCTCCAGCGTGACCACAGCGTTTTCGGACAGTTCTCGTTCCTGCACCAGGTCTTTCTAGCAATAGCCAACAATACATTGTGTGGGTTAAAATTGCATTTTATTTTATGCCAAAAAATAATTAGCATATTAAGTAAAAATCGCATTGCATGAAGATATTTAGTAAATTTCCTACCATATAATACACTGTAAAAAAATAGCCGTGAATTTAACGTTAAAAAATCTATGAAAATGCTATACGGTAAAAAGCTGTTAAATGGTTAATGGTAAATGTCTGTTCTATGGCAACGCTGTGAAGCTTTTGAAGCACCAAAATTTTAGTGCACAGTGTTGTTATGCGGTTGTTAAAATGTCTTGAGCGATTTTTTACTGGACCTAATATACATACATTTTTACGGTAAAAAACTGGCAGCTGGGCTTGCCGAATTTGTAACGTTAAATAACGGTAAAAAAAAAGTTACGGCAAAAACTTGTACACTGTAAAAAGAAATCCATTAAATTTACAGGAAAAAAAATGTCAGCTGTGGTTGCTAGTATAAAACCGTGAAAAATATAATGTCAAAAAAATTTGTTTTGTCAATAGTTTTACGATCTTTATTTCAAATTTACAGTTAAATACGGTCATTTCTACTAAGAAACCGTAATATCTGAAATTATGTTCAGATACCAAACTATTAAAACAGTGAAATCTGTTTCTTACCTTCGAAATGTACTGATAACTACCAGTACATTGTAAAATTGGTTGTAAAATTGCAACGTTGGGCCTGTAGGGTAGCAGAATTTCAATGAAATCACTCTCAACAAATGTAAGTGACAATTAAAAGTTTATTTGTACTTTACTGCTCATAAAGGCCAACAGAAGTTTATTTATCTACACAATAACATTGGTATAATAGAATAAAGTATTTTTTTATGAACAATTTATTATAAAAAATGAATATTATATTTAAAAACACTGGATCCAGGCTGCATGTGGAAATCGTGAAGGAAAAAAACACACTAAATGTGCAGGTTTCATTTGTTTGATTCAATTGTTGTAGTCCCAAAAGCAGTTATTTTGACTCCATTCTGGATGGCCTCAAGAGCATCATGGACACTGCACCTCCCAGGACATTATCACCTTATCGTTCAAAAAGCAGTGTGTGTTGTGTCATCCACCCTTTTACATTGACATCATGGGCTAAATGAGAGAATGAGCCATACATTCCTTGTTTTTCTATTCTTGTTTTTCATTTGTGTATTCTGTTCATGTCATTGCATGTGTCTGAAGGAGCTTAAGTTAAAAGACGAGGAGTGTGAGAGGCTTTCTAAAGTGAGAGACCAGCTGGGGCAGGAGCTGGAGGAACTCACTGCTAGCCTTTTTGAGGTTTGTTTGGTTTTTTTCTGCCAAAAGACAGAGCAGATCTGTGTGTGTCTGGAAGCACTTGATCATCTGGAGTTATTCTGAACACTCAGCACTGGTGGATATATTTGATACATGCTGTAAGTAAAACTAAGCATAGGGCTATCTAATCATTTTTTTGATTTACAGTCACCATGTCAACAATAATAGTCATAAACAGCATTTATATATATATATATATATATATAATATTATTAATCATTTCTATATATATATACTACCATTTGGGAATATTTAAGACTTGTAAGATTGTAAAATATGTGAATTTTACAAATAAATAAAATATTAAAATATATTATAGAAAGTACTTATAAAAGAAACTTTTATAAAAGTATAATTTTTTTTTCAAATTCTGATTGGTAGCATGTATTTATTCATATGTTTTTTGAAAAAAAAACAGCAACAACAACAGGAATTAAAAAACAATTGAACATACCAAATTTGCTGCATAAAAAGAGTAAATACACCACTGATCTATATAGAGAACTGGATAGCTCATGACGTCATAGAAGTGAAGCCACTGCGCCGCCATATTGGTATTC
>JAUCMT010000114.1:16235771-16256528 GCA_032357475.1 Enteromius thamalakanensis
GTTAAGCATTAATTAATGGTTAATTTGTTCACAATTAAGCATTAGTTGAGCAAAAACACACTAGTAATTAATGATTACATTTTAGTCATTAATAACAAGTGTGTTTTTGCTTAACTAATGTTTGAGCAAAAAAGCATTTTGCCCAAGTATTAGTTAAGCAAAAACACACTAGTAATTAATGATTAACTAAATATTTTAATCATTATTTAGTAGTGTGTAATTGTGAACAAATTAACCATTAATTAATGCTTAACCTAACGCATTATTCTGACCCCCTTTTATGAAGTGTTACCGTTCGAACTTTCTTATGATGACAATTTAGGTGTATTTGGTGTGCTGTCCAGAGGGAGAGCCTGGAGGTCAGCGAACCTAGTTGTTTGAGCCCTAACGAGGTTTGAGCTTGGCCCCTGGTTGGAAGATGTGAAAATGGTGGAGAAGGGGTGGAGTGTGTACGTGCTTCTCTCGAAACTTGTTTATCAACATCACATACAGTATATATATATATATATATACAGTCCTTCAGACTGATCTACATCAGACTATCCTGTACGATAAAAAAGTGATGCCTAGAGGATCTGACCATGCATCCTTACATGACAGGTTAGGAGCCATGCTGATACAAAGTCATATCACACTCCTACAAATTCATGTTTCAGTTTTGTGCTTTGGTTTACTGCGTTTTACCCCTGCATTTACAATGAATGTATTTTTTAAGAGACTTCATTAACACTGCTGGTCCAAAAACAGATATTCCACACATGACTTTATGTGTGTAGCCCACCAAGCTTCAGGCCGCAAAACTCAAAGAGCGCTAGCTGAGTTTTCACACCCAGTTCGAGACATGTTCACAAAAACATCCTTGAAAGCCCAGTGTTACCCAGAGCAAGATATAAAAGCAACTTTTCATCTCTGTTTCCTTTCCCATTTTGTTCTTCCAACATGTTGCATATCCTATTACACACTCTGGCATTTACCACATCTTTCTTATGTTTTTTGAAAGCATATGCACTGTGCCATGTGAATAGAAGAGGTTGGGTTGTGGGGGGCTTTTTTTCAAGCTGACAATGACGTTGAAAGAGTAGAAGTGAACTCAAAGAGGGAAATCCTGCTTTCACCTGCAGGCACCTCATTTTCCTCTCTGTTTTCTTTCAAAGTGGTCCAGACCCCTGCCTCGGGGAGCTGGACGATCCTCTCTCTGTACCCAAGACCTTTCCTCTGGACCATACCTTTCCCAGCCTAGGAGATATTGCAGTTGACCACCACAACGTTGGGAATCTAGGAATTCCTTGACCTTGTAGATGGTATCTTCGATGACTGTCGGAGGAGGGGGTTCTTCATCACCAGGCTCTGTGGGAGAAAGGAGAGGATCGTGACAAGGTTTGAATAAGAACACATGGAATGTGGGGTGGATCTTGTAGTGAGGTGGTACGTGTAAATGGTAAGTGATTGGGTTGATCTGATTTAAGATGGTAAAAGGACCAACAAATCTTTTTTGCCCCACCTGGTATGCTGGAGTTTCAGATCTACGGGAGTCTGTGGTGGTAGGTGAGCCTCGTCCCAGACCCTCTCGCTCTCCTGGAACCAGTAGTCGACTGCAGAGAATGGTGTTAAACCAGTGGTAGCTTGGCGCAGATAGTTCTGGGCATACTCAACCCAGCCCAGGTTCTGGTTCCAGGTCTCCTGGTGGCTGTGGCAGAAGGTACAAAGCGGAGATTTGGTGGGCAACCCGGCGAAGGAGCAAGAGCTGGATCTGCGGTGCCTGGAGGGGTCACCCACTGGATGGGACTAACAAACATTTCGGTAACACTTCAGAATAGGGGGCCAGAATAATGCATTAGTTAAGCATTAATTAATGGTTAATGTGGTCACAATTAAGCATTCGTTGAGCAAAAACACACTAGTAATTAATTAATAACCTTACCATTTTAAGGCCCCGAATTATGTATTAGTTAAGCACAAATAAACAAGTATTTATAATTAACAATTATGCATCAGTTAAGCATGAACACATATATAACTTATTATTATTTGTACATATAGTAAGGGCATATTATCCATTATTTACAATTCATTAGTCATTTTAAAGACTATAAACAAAAAAACTATAAATACATTTATGCTATAAACAAAAATAAGCTAGTAATTAATAATTAACTGAATTTACAGTAACTACATTTTATCCATTATTAACAACTTATTAAGACACACATACACATATATAAGATACCAGCCCAGTCGCACGTTTTTTTTTTTCGTGGCACGGACACGATTCTTACTCGACTTTCGTGAGTCCAGCACGAATGGATCAATCCATGGAGTAGTGCTGTGATATTGTAATGACCTGCCGTGCGACTGGGTTGAAGATACACATATATCTATATCTATAATTTTTTTAATTAAGTTTATTTACTTCTGGTTTGCAATTAAATATGGCAAAAATGTTGTGATAAAGAATATTTGACCCCCTGTTCTAAATCTACATTATGACACTTACTGAGTAATATTCAAGTTTATTGATTTGGATAAGTAAATAATTAAGGCTAAACTACTATTAATATGGTGCTAATAAATGGAATTTATTTATTAATATTCTAAAGGGAAACTTAAATCCATATTAATTATGGCACCTATTGAGTAATATTCAAGTTTATGACTAATGAATTGTAAAAAATGGCTAATATCCCCATACTATATGTTCAGATAATAATTAGTTATATGCATATTCATGCTTAACTGATTTCATAAATGTGAACAAGTTAATCATAAATTACTAGTTTATTTATGTTTAACTAATCCATAATTCGGGCCCTTAAAATGTTAGGTTAATAATTAATTACTAGTGTGTTTTTGCTCAACTAATGCTTAATCGTAAACAAATGAACCATTAATTAATGCTTAACTAATGCATTATTTTGGACCCTTCAAATAAAGTGTTACCCAGTAGTATTTTTATGTGTTCTAAACAACATATCTTAGAGATATTTTAAGTCAGCTATTCCTCAATTCTATTCTATTCTCATCTCAATTTGTAAAAAGTTTTTGCATTCTATAATAAGCGATGTTTGTCAAATGCCTTCAAATCTTCTTTAGTATGGAGAAAACAGCATATTTTCTGTCATATTTATCATCAGTGATCACCAAAATGTTTAATGCATTACTTGTTATTTTCTTTCTTCATTTATGTCAACACTACAAAATATCCTACAACATATGTGAACCATTTACCATTTGAATCTGGATCTGCACTGGTCAAAAGTGTCTGCCAAACAGAAATCTTTCTGGCCAAGTAGAAATGGAAATGCTTCTTATATGGCTATGATTCTACAACCACATTGCTCATCTACTTTTTCCAAGCATATTATATTTATGCTTAAAAAACTCACATGTACTGTATATACTGCCTATTTTAAGCATAATTAAAATACAATTACACAAACTGTGTTACTGTGATTCTTATTCCACTCGTTTAAATATAAAAAGGCAATTTAAAGCATTTCTTTTTCCATTATAAAAAGTGGAAATCCCATCTGTAGCCTTCTTCTTTGATATCAAGGGCAATTCTGTATTTTCACTGTGCGCTGCTGCATTTTGATAGCATGTGTTTTGTGTCTTTGTCCTCTATCTTTCTCTCTCTCTCACCATGTCCACATCTGCCTGTGTGAAGGTAAATACAAAGTCAAACTACCCTTCACTGACTTTATTTAATTTCATACTGTGTGTTCACTTTATCAGATAAACAAGGTACCCCTTTAGAATATACATCACATCTATTACGTGTTACAATGTAATACCATCAACATAAATATATTTGTCTGTTAATAGTGAATGATACACTTAGTAGCCCTTGATACATGCTCTGTATATTATTATGATTATGTTGATATAAAACAGACACACTCACAAATTGCTATCGACTATGTAGCAATGATCAATGAAAGGCCAACCACTCATCAGCTGTAACTTGGTTTCCAGTGACTGCGAGGTTGACTTTGAACCAATCATATGTAAAACAATATTTACCTTTCTTTGACGTCTTTCATGAAGTAGTTGATTACAAAAACACCATTAGACCTTTAGAGCTCACTCTTTCTTCACTGTTTGTGTTGTATTTCTAATGAAATAAATGCAGTCTTAGTCGGTATGAGTGACTTTTTTTTACAAAAACAATGACCACGTTTTTGAAATTATTATTAATTATTTATACTCCCTATACTCAAGTGATTGCTATAATTCAGTGCATTAAATTATTGTAGCAATATCTCCTATCACAGTCAGATACTGTATCCTCATCAAAGCTATGTCATGTATATTCAGTTAAAGAATATCTCTTTCTCACTTCGTTATTTCATCTGGTCCGTATTTTGTACAGCACAAACCACAGATTTTACAAACAAACAAACCCCCTGGCCTATGCAACTTCATTTCTTTTAATTTGATTAATTTCCCCATTTATTTATTTATTATGGGATAGTTGACCGTTTCCAGATACTTTCTTAGCATCGTTTTTGTTTTAACCAGTTACACTTGCCAAAGGGAATGAAATTTGAAAATCAAATTATGGTGGAGTTGTGCCAGGGATGATAATAAAAACCAGGCTTTCTGTTCAATGATAATGGGCCAATACAAATCATAATGCTTATAGAGGAGACGTGCTGCAAATAATCTTTTTCTTTTCACAACTTTAAAGCCGTTTAGAATATCCTTGATAATCGAAAACTACACGTTTTACCTTCTTGTGTAACTCAGTGTTATTTGAACACTAAACAACTTGTTTAAAGTTTCTAGAAGAAACACAGACGTGTTCCCGTCTGCCACTGCTGAGAATAATGAGTGAGCTTTGCTGTAAATAAACAGCGTAGTCAGAAGAATACATCTCCTATAGGGTCAGCCAGGTCCTGCTATTTTCTGTAGAAGAAGCCAGACTGTTTTTGAAGCTCAAAACACTCATTATCTAAGGTGACTGCAGTCATATTCTGAGTCCCTCTTTGGTGGCCAAATGAGATTTTAGGATGCTGCTGTGGTAGTGATGGTGTTATTATGCCAATTATGAGCCTTACTGTGTGCCAGGAAGCTGGGTTTGCGAATAGGCTTAGCTTTGATTCGCCATGAGCATGATATGGACTTGTTAGAAGAATTTTGTGAAGTTTGGTAATCTGTGTATGTCATTCCAGCAGAGCTGTTTGGGTAAATTTGTCTTAAAATTGAAGTTGATGTGTGAACCCCATTCAGAAGATACCCTGCTTTGCCAGTGTGCAGCAGGAAGCATCTTGAGATTTAACCAGGGATGCCACTGACAGCTGTAATTTTTCAGCTCTTTGTGGCAGCACTGTGACAGGGATTCTTTGAACCTGCTTGCTACATGAGGCAACTGAACTGATTTTTATGCATATCGTCCTGAAGATAACATAATAAGGCAAAGTGATTTAATGCAAATCAACTAACCCATGCCATGCAATAGAGCACAACTTCCCTCCTTTCAGTGTCTTAGATTCAGGCATATTGGCCATGATAGATGGTTTAAAACTCACTGTAGATTATCGGAGTTGAACAAACCATTTTCTTGCAATGGCCCCATGGGAGATCTGAGGTTTAGTGGTATCTAAGCCAAGGAGTGATGTGAGATACCAGTTCACCAGTGGAGATGAAAAACATTAAGGTTGTAGTAACATGGAGAGATTTATTCCTTTTGAAACTGACCTGTTTAACACACTGAGTATGATACACTGTTGGGTGTTAAGGGTGAAAGAAAAGCTGGTGATTTTGCACAGTCAAATAATAAATGGATAATAAATGGAATAAAGTCTCTGTATTGCCATTCATTAAATTCATAAGCATAGTTTTACAAAGAATGGAAATTCTGTCATCATTAACCCTCAAGTTGTTCCAAACCTGCATGAATTTCTTTCTTTGGTTAAACATTAAAGAAAATATTTTGAAGAATGTGGGAAAGCAAACAGTTGCTGGTCACCATTGACTTCCATAGTACTTTTCCTATCATAATCAGTGGGAAAGAGCAACTGTTTACCCATATTCTTTAAACTCTATGGTTTTATGTTCAACAGAAAAAAGGAACTCTTAAAAGGTTTGGAACATGGACCTCGAGGACATTGAGGTAAATTATTCTAAAATTAATATTTTAATATGCACAGAACCTTTATATAGCACAAAAGATTCTTTACAGTGGAAACGTAAGCTCAGATTCTATAGAATCAATGTAAAAAAATAAGTGTTTATTGATGATTTGGTAATATCACTATATATAATTGTTTTGTTATCGTGTTCTTTGTGACCTATAAAATCATTTTAAAAAACACACACAAAAAAATAATAAATAAATTATTAAAAAATCTGCCTATTGTTAGTTTATAATAAAATGCATTAAAATGCATAAACACTATTTGTCAATGCATTCATTTTAAATTAGTTAAATGTGTTATTGTAAAAAAAAAATATATTATTTATATCATTTCCGAAACTAATTAGTCACATCTTTACTCGGCCGACACTATTTTAGAAGTGTATTGACTTTGAGAATTTCTCCTGACCCTGGTATGCAGCCTGTGCGCCCACTGAGAGACGCTGACGCAGATCAGGACTCGGGTATTCGATTGATGGAGTGAGATAAGGCCTTTTGGGGCATACTAATAAGTCATCTTGTGATGGATATTGCAACCTCTCAAATGCTACAAAAGATAAACGTGATTCACTGATTACAGTGCTGGTTGATGATATTTTGTATGGATTGGACAAATATTTTTGTGTTAATGTATTTGAGAAAGACTTCTACTGGGCAATATTAATAGTATTTTAGGAATATTATCTATTTTCTTATACAAAAAAGTATTGTCTCTAATTGATTCCATTCTGTATTCCCGTTAAAAATCGTGATTGCTTAAAATATAGCCTTTTTTTTTATCATAAATGGCCTATTAATATAAAGAAAATATTGCAGTCAACGGGCAGGAAAGCACACAGAAAACATTATTTCAGGAGGGGACTTACTGAATTGCAATAGAGAACAAGGACCCCTAGTGGAAGTCGTGGGTAAGGTTAGGTGGGGAGAACCATTGAGAAGATGTATAAGTGGGGATATCGTGACGCGCTCCATTCAGTCTGAACCGAATGAGAGCAAAGCAGGTTCTCCACCTCTAGGACTCTCCTTTACACTTACTCTACCAGCAGCTGGAGTACCTGATAAAATGGATAAAAACTGTAAGTACTTAGACATTAACATTTTTTAACAATATGAAAATATAGCAATACTGAAAAATGTTACAATTACTGATAGCTGCATCTTTAATGCACCCAATCAATGTATTTTTCATATTAAGCTTGATTAATCTCTGTTTGTAAAGAAAAATAGAGCTAATGTTATACACCTCCAAAAAATCCATATTTGTCGTGTTTATAGTTTACAGTGAATGTTGAAAACATCTGAGGGATCACAACCAAGCCACAAAGGACTTTTCCTGTTCCTGGAGATCCTTGTCGTGCCACCTGTTAAGTGACTATGTACTGGCTGATGATGAGCGAAGACAACTAATCAGTTCTTTTACAGTCGTGGAGAAGTAGGCGTGCGCTTTTGGCACCATGGAGGACATCTTCAGGGATCAAGACTTATGGTCCTTCAATGAGTCATCCAGAAACTCCAGCGTCAACAATGAAACGTACGGCGTGAACCAGACGGTGAACCCGCTGAAGCGGAATGAAGAGGTGGCAAAAGTGGAAGTTACTGTACTGGCCTTGGTGCTCTTCTTGGCGCTCGCTGGTAACCTTTGCGTCCTTGTTGCAATCCACACAGCCAAACACAGTCAATCTCGCATGTATTACTTTATGAAGCACCTCAGCATTGCAGATCTTGTCGTGGCTGTCTTCCAGGTACTTCCTCAACTCATCTGGGACATCACGTT
Organism: Enteromius thamalakanensis; assembly: GCA_032357475.1. Lineage (NCBI taxonomy): Eukaryota > Metazoa > Chordata > Actinopteri > Cypriniformes > Cyprinidae > Enteromius > Enteromius thamalakanensis. The sequence goes on from JAUCMT010000114.1 coordinate 16,243,682, forward strand.
TCGCTTTTATGGACCAGACATCTTGTGCAGGTTGGTGAAATATCTTCAGACCGTTGGGATGTTCGCCTCCACGTACATGCTGGTGCTGATGTCTATAGACAGATGTATGGCGATCTGCCAACCCCTTCGTTCTTTACACAGGAGAAAGGACCTCTGTTACGTGATTTGTTCTTGGGCACTAAGCTTGCTTTTCAGCATCCCGCAGGTTTATATATTCTCCTTACGGGAAGTGGGTTCAGGAGTTTATGATTGCTGGGGAGATTTTGTGCAGCCTTGGGGAGCGAAAGCCTACATCACGTGGATAAGTCTGACAATATACATCATACCTGTGGCCATTCTGAGTATCTGCTACGGCCTGATAAGTTTTAAAATATGGCAAAACTTTAAAAGGAAGACGAAGAAAGACCAGTGCATCACTCTCACGCCCAAGGCATCGAAAGGCAGCGCGCTGGCGCGGGTCAGCAGCGTCAAACTCATCTCCAAGGCTAAAATCACCACCGTTAAAATGACCTTTGTTATCGTTCTGGCTTATATAGTGTGCTGGACTCCGTTTTTCTCCGTACAGATGTGGTCAGCGTGGGATCCTGAAGCACCACGGGAAGGTGAGATTCTTTGATCAGTTTGATTAGCGTTAATACGCACGTGCAATGCGAAATGGATTCTAAACACTGTAAGCTTTAAACCAGTGCACGAGGGAAGTTCTATTAATAATTTGTTAGTGTTGGGAATTTTGATTCCAATCATATTTTGGTGCCAGTTAAGAAAATTCTTTTCAAAACTGTTTTTATTGAACATTAAATTTGCACTCAGAAAAGATTTTGAGGGCAAATAAATCCTGGAAGTGTTTTATACATGTTTGAGATGACCAGGTGGGCTTACACCACAGGAGCTAAAAAGCCCAAAGTATTTATTAAAAAAACCTTGAGTAATGTTTAATACATGTAGTTTTCTGATTATTTTGAGAAATCAAAATTTTGTTATTTGTATTTTTTTAATTATTTGATCAATAAAATTAGATTCATTAAAATATGCTTAAAAAAAATAAAGTCACGATTTTAAAAGCATTAAAGGTTATAAGTGTATCGTATGATATATATTGTTGTTAGGATATTGCTAAATATAAGTCAATAAATAAAAAACTGTAAAACTTGTTAACTATTAACTATGACTTCAATAAATTCTTAATGCAATGCTTATTAATATTTGGTAGTTTTTAAGTTTGGGTCTTTGGTAGGATTATGTAGAATAAGGTCATGTAGAATAAGACATTAATATGTGCTTAATTAGCACTAATAAGTGGCTAATAGTCTAGTAATATGCATGCTAATAAGCAACTAATAAGTGTAACTAATAGCCTTATTATTTTAAAATGTATATTAAAGTACCTCTCTAATTAAAATGTAGATACAGTAGTACATTATACATCATGACATCGATTTGTAAGCCAACTCAAAATGCTGTTTGTGAAGTTTCCAGTTGAGCAGAATAAGATATGGAACTTCACTTAAAGAGGCTTAATTTTGTTGACATCAGTCATACCTTGAACATAAATCCTGAAGCATGTGTATTTAAAAAAAAACATAAGGTTCTACTGTCACCTCAGCAGGATGTTGTTCATGTATGATAGTGTTTTCAGCCATGTACTAAATACTCCCCTGCTCATATGCTCCCCGGCTTATTTTCTTCTAGAATGATAAATGTATTTTGAAGCTATCTGAACATAGAGAGCCATTTGCAGTCTAGGCTAGGCAGTTGAAAATACAATTATCAGCTTGGTCTTACACAGATAAGATTTGAACAAGGTAGCGTAATGAGTTTTCAGAATCATGTGAGATGGTTTCTGACCGTGATATTGTGTTCTTTCAAAGACTCAAGAAAGAAGCTGGGTTTGATTTATTGTAATTCTCCAGATAAGAAGGCACTAGCTGTACAGAACTAGGATTGCTGTGATGGGCATCTTACTTTTAAATCACTACAGATGTAGTCTGCTAAAACGGCAGAGCCATAAAGACCAGCCTCGGGGAAACATTAATATTCATCAGAGCTGCACTACTTAAATCATGACCGTCTGCAGCATGAGAAATCACCAACCCAAACAAACCCAGGGAGAATCAATGATAAATAACTGTTGTTGGAATATATAAAAGAATTATATAACTACGACAATAACATATTACATATGATGCAATCATGTGTTCGGCTAATTGTTATTCAAAAAGTAATTTTGTGTTTACATGCACACCTAAGTCCAGGTTTTCAGTAGACAAGTGACATTCAGAAACCCTAAAACTTATCAGTTTACCGAACCGCTAAGGGCACTGCATGGCTTCTCTTGTGTGTTTGAAAGAAAATATCAGTGAACAATGTTCTTGCCGTGAGATTTACCATGTTTGTCTTGCAGCAATAAAGAGATTAAGGTGGGGTCACGTGTCACACTTCAGAGACAAAGATTAAATATTATCAGACCCAGAGGAAAGAGAGTTTGAGATGCTCGCTCGTATCATGACCTCCACCATACAAAATATCCACACATCATGACAAGTTCAGCAAAACATTCACACAGTCTAAATATTAGGACAACACTGCACAGATTTATGCATCAACAGTGGCTGACATAGTCATAGTGGAATGCAGTTACTAATGACGTTTCCCTGAATGTGTGAAATAAGAGCTGTTTCTTCTGGCTGAGACCAAGGGATGAGTTTTAAAACACTGATGATCTGATGTGCTCGAAGCTTAGCTGCAGCTCTAATAAGATTAAATAACAGCTGAAAATGGCATCTTCCAGATGAACTTGTGTATGGTTGCTTTATTTTGAGAGTAATGTTGGGTTTGGAAATGTCATTGCAGGTTTGGCTATTAGTTCTGTTCTCATCTCCATAACACTTTCTTGAATTACAAGGGTAAACTTTCCACGAAGCATTTCACAATTTTTTGAACAGTAAAAATAATTTCAAATCGCTCGCTGTCCTGTTTTATCTTTAATTAAACGCATTTCTAAAATTTGGGGTCAATGAATAAAAATAAATAGTAAAATATATATATGAATACTTTTATTCAGCCAGTATGCATTAAATAGTTCAAAAATAACAATAAAGACTTTCAGAGGGTCAGAAAATATATATTTAATATCAATTATTTTAACCTTTCCATGAAACTTTCCATCAACGAATTAAAAGTTTACCACCTGCAATATATATGTCAGGGTCCTCTTTAATTAATGATGAAGGCTGAATCAAAGTTCCAAATAACTTCAATATCTTTATTCCAATAACGACAAGAAAGCAGACAGGTAGGGTATTCACACTCACAGACGCCAAATAACATTAATAACCGACAAAGGACAAGACAAACTGAACTGGCTTTTAAACTAGAGGACATTAGGGTGAACTAAGGACAGGTGGGAGACACAGGTGGATACAAATCAACTAATAATGACATAATGACAGGAACAACCAAATATGGGCAAACAGGAAATGAATACAAAAACGAAACCAAAACAGGAAGACATGAAAACGAAACTTAAACAAGAATACAAAGACACAGACTTAAACAGAACTATACAAACATAAAACGTGACAATATATATATATATATATATATATATATATATATATAGGATGAAATGTTTCAGTATATTAAAATTTTTTCTGAAAGATCATGTGACACTAAGAACTTGAGAAATGGCTGCAGAAAATTCAGCTTTGCGTCACAGAAATAAAATTATATTTGATCATTTATTAAAACAAAAAAGCTATTTTAAATGGTAATACTGTATTTTATAATTTGACTGTATTTTTGTCTAAATAAATGCAGCCTTGGTGAGCATAAGAACTTGACTCAAACTGACCCCAATTTTTTTATTTTAAGACCAAGTATGATAATCTTGCTTAAATGTGCTAAAGTAGATAATCTTTGCAATTATTGCAATAGATTATCTAAAATGTCCTGTGACTCTTATTTGAAGGGTGCTTTATCCTTAATATTTGTAGCCTGGAAACTCTTTTTCAGATCTTCATATGAAAGAATATTCTCTTTCATTCTCTCTCTGTTTCATTGATCCAACTGCCGATGGTACAGAGATGTGCTTGCCCAGTTTTCTCTGATGCCTGTGAGCTCAGCGCAAATAGAAGGTAGCAAACAGAAAAGCAATACACTCGACTGAAGCCCCATCTGGGTTTGTTGCTTACTCCTTGATTTCTAAATTCTTCATTTCTAAATTCAATTTCCTTTTCTCTGAGAGACTAAAGGATCAAACCCACAAACTCTATGTCCGTAGGTTTCATGCGGATGACCACACAAGTGCACAGAAACACACTTACCAAGTTCTTGTCAACTTGTTTAGGTCTTTTTTTTTGGATCGCTGCATGTTATTTATAATTGGCACGTTGGATTTTCTGCTGTGATAGGCATAGTTGGTTGTTTGTTTAATATGTCACCGTATTCAGATCTGTGTTGGCATGTGTGGGTTCATACTTTATAAGCTATATTTAAAGAAGTTCTCATCTTCTAGCTCCAATTGCCTTTTGCTCTCCTGTAGAGTCTGTACCGTAAGGCTGGGAAAACCCCCCAGCATTGATCTCTAAGATATTCCTTTCTTTGGATGCCTTTCCCACCATTTCTTTTCCAACATAGCCTAACATAACCCATGTTTGTCTATTCCTGATACAGCAGTCAGGTCATTTTTAAAATGCACCACAGTGTACTTGGAGAACGATTTTGTGAGGGCTCAGATAGGTTCATGGTTCATGTATCAGATTCTTCTTTTTTTTTACCCTCATGCATCATCTTTTTGTCAGAGTGAGGTCATCCAGCAAGAAACAAATCTATTTTTTAATAGCCTATATGTAAGACTGCAACAGGCATGTCATGTTTAACCACAGTACACAGTCAGCTCACCACCAGAATAATAATGAGACTCTTGATTGCTATCACCTGCTTCTCATTTCCTTTTTGCACTCTAACAATAGTATTTAAGGACTACCCATGTTGCCATGCATTGCAAAGTCATGTATGTATTCTAATGCTGATTCAAACCATGTTTGCTTTCAGGCTTTTTGCCAAGTTTTCTGTTTTGAGTTATTGAAGTGTAAATCTATGAACACAGTTTGTCAGTTTTGGTCTAAATAAGTGTAATTGCTGAATAAATTTATTAAATCATTTCTTTATTATTATTTACAAACCCACACTTTTGAACAGGGGTCTGTACCATGATGGTGGCTAAACAAACTCAGAGTTACAGTATTAGTTTTGAGTTGACAAAACCAAACCGTTCCAATCTGGGTTTGTTGGTACCATGTAGCTTTCTCTGTCAATTTAGGCTTGATCCTGAGTTAATGTAGCATGTGGACAAGAAAGTGTGACATCAGCAATGAGCAGCCAGTCACATGCTTTTAAACTTTGATTCACTTTTCATGAGAGAGTCAGATTCACTACCAAAGATTAAAAGATTGAACAATATGAGAAATTTAAACACATTTGCACAGCAAGATGAAACAATCTTTTAATGAAAGAGGAAAACTTAACAAACCCCCTTGCCTTGATAAATGCATTATCTTTGGACATTTTAAGACCAAACAATGATGTATTTTAAGATATCTCAGTGCAAGCCTTTTCCAGTTTAGACAGCTCTTAACATTTATTTTATTCTAGGACTAGTTTTAAACCCTGTTCGGGAAACTGCCCAGTAGAGTTAAAACTCTGTAGTACAAGTTTCTCTTTAAATAGAAGACAAATAGTTTAGCTTTTGGATTTCCCAAATATTTCAGATTATTGTTTGTTATTTATTTTCAATTCATGTTCTACATGTGACTTATAGGCTGCCATTTAAATATTCATTCTGAATCAGAACATGATGCATTTCATATGCTGATTACAAAAAAATATAGGCAAAACCGGGGCTAGTTGTCACACAGTTTATTCCACCAAAAAAAAACATTTTTAAGTATGTTTATTGCCACAAGCCACTCAATGCATGCTCAAAAAAATGTGGCAAATTTTGTGTTAAATCCGTTCATTCAGCCAATACTTTGAAGGACATTATTCACATTTAATAGGGCTTTGCATATGCTATTGTGTCTGTTGATTTGGGTCTATGAGATGTGATATTTAATGTAATCCTTCTCATTAGTACCTCATCTGTCCTACTTAGACCAAATTTGCTTATCAGCATCACAGATTATCAACTCGTGTTTGTTGACCATTAGACAGGAGTAAGGCAAGAGTATGTATGATTTATATAATGCGTGCATTGCTTTTATAAGGTCGTTTTTTATGTAATCGCAAACAGACTTCACTTAATTAGCAATCTGGAAAGAGTGGCCCACATGAGCAGTTTCAGTTCATGTTGAACAGTGCGTCATTTCTCTGCAGTGTTCAGCATTCTGGCAATTTAGTATTCAGTACATACGTTATCTGTCTAACATATTTATTTCTGCATTTGTTTGTGTGTTTATCAATATTTTGGCACACACTACAGTCATTTGTATGTAATTCCTCCCTCCTTTGTTGAGCTGAGCTTTTAGCAAATTGAATGCGCAGATGTCAGTCTGAGGAAAAACTGAAACCCGCTTTCAAGTAACTCAAGGCACGTACAAGTATGTAGGTGAATACCGCCTCTAGCCTTTTACATTCCCTTTCTTTTTCTCTAGTGGTTTAGCTTCTCTTTTCAGATTTTACCTATTTATGTTTTTTCCAAGCCAAATGAAATAACTTTTGACTCACTCAGGAATGACCTACTCACAACTTAATGAAATAATACTAAAATGATTTTTTTTTTTTTTGATGTACATTAAAGAGAGAAAGCAGTTCCCTGATATCATATATTATGAGTCTGCCCTGTCAGCTTACAGTCAGCTTTGAGGGTTTTTAACCATCTAGGGATTGTGAATGTCACAGCTTTAGAAAATAAGTAGAGTTATGCTTCAGATTCAGGCTTGTTCTGATGTTCATATAACAGTGCAGCAGTGCTGGTTTGTGACTTTATGAAAAAAAACATCCCAAAACTGGAATGTGTGGACACTTTATAACCACAATTTCCATCCACCCAAAAGTTCTGATTATTTAATAGGCATAAATAAAGAGAGACAGTCTGGTAAAAGCCAAAGCTAGCATAAAGCTAGCCAATCACATTACAGCTTGCCAGATCAAGCAACATGAAATATGCATTAGACCGTCTCAAACGGATACTAGCAGAATGTTGGACTCCACCCCTGGACTCTGGGCCCTATGCACAATAACCATGGGCCCTTGTAAGCTCGAGGTTCACAACTACCTACGATACCATTTAATACATCAATCAACTGATACATTTACCCAAAATATTAGCATTTACATTAGTTAACAACATTTAATGTGATCCTAATATTATATTTAATGGAAAATAAAATTTCACTCCTCAGGGGCCCTGGTAATTTAGTCCCACTTAGTTCACCCAACTACTATGACCCTGCCTAAATGACAACTACATTACTACATTGTATACCAGCACTTTAATTAAAGGGTTAGTTCACCCAAAAACTCACCCTCATGTGGTTCCAAACCCATAAGACCTCCCTTCCTCTACGGAACACAAATTAACATATTTGTGATGATATCAGAGAGCCATCTGTCCCTCCATAAACCAGAAACTTAGTAAAAACATCAGTCTTGCTTTTTTAACCACATAAACAGATTCTGTGTGAATGGCTCCTAAACTAACATGGAAATGTCATGTCAGATGCAGCTTCTTTTCTACCTTTGCAGTCTAATGATGGCTGTTGTTGACGTTGCTAAAATTTTATTTTGACTGACATAAATAAAAATACAGATACAGGCCACTATTAAACCTGCAGAAAGGTATATATTCTAGAGGAAATCAATTCCAGGGGGCAAATACTGGCCCTTAATAGAAAAGTGCATTTCAGACACTTAACCTCTCTACAACCTTAAACCAAGGCACTTGAAAAAAACACTTCCCTTTACCTCTTTTACAATCTAGCCTTTTATTAGACAGACTGTTGGATGCTTATGTTTGGGTTTTGTTCCTTATTTATAAGTAACTTTGGATAAAAGCATTGATTGAATAAATCAAAGTTACGTTTAGGTCTCATTTAAGTACCATTTTTTGTCTTGTGTTTCTTATAAATTGCATTATAAGAAATAAAAAGGATAACTGGTGACATAGATGCAATTTATATATGCAAATATAGAACTATAAAATGTAGGTGTTGAGAAATGTTTGAGTTAATATTCAATCTCTTTTGATTGCAGACAAATATAAGCACTGAATTAGACACTGATAAGATCACTACAGACACATAATAATAATCAATATATATATAGCCTATGAAATATGTGGGTTTAAAAGGATAATTCTCCCCAAATCCAATGTACTCACCCTCAAGTTGTTCAAAACCCAAAAAGATATTTTGACTAGTTTTACTAACCTACAGTTGATGGCTGGATTGATTTTATTTTATTTTTTGCTGCTGCTGTTTAGGAAGCTCAGCTTGTTTCATGTATTTATTGTTTAGTTTCCTGAGTGCGCTCTCCCTGAATTTGCGATGTTGGAGATAACAGCTCAGCCTTGTCATGTTTGCCATATCAGTTTCTCACATTTTGAATGAGCAATTTCATCATTACTTTTTGTTGTTTGCAATTTGACATATGAGACACCGCTGACACACGAAACCATAGTAACAGTGACAATGTAGCCTTAGGTGACATCATTTTGACAGTCATATAATTTGTGAAACACTTTAGCATTGTTTTTTTGAATGTATGCTGTAAGTACAATGTCGGCGCCATGGTTTTCGACGAAACTGCATTTTACCATTCCCACACCGTGAATTACTGAAATGACAATATGTCGACTTTGACCTAAAGAAGGTTTTAGTTGTGGAAGAGAAGTGGGTGCTTGCACGAATAAGTGGTTCTCAGCATGACTGTGTGCCTGGTGAAATCGACTTCCCTTGCCAGGGTAGCTGCATTATCGTCCTGTAATTACAGGTCTGAATCTCTAAACACAGATCAAAGTGTTTGCTTTTAGCATCAAACATTAAAGAGGCGCAATAAGTGTGTTGTAATGTGCATCACTGCATGTCACTTAGTTATGCTCATAGCCAAGATAAACGGTTCACGGTTAAGCTGTCAGAGATCATTATCATCTCTAGCTCATGCCCAAATTGTGTTGATTGTCTGTTCATCTTTTGACCATATGGATAAATAAACAAAAATATAACCAGTGGCGTGAAACTCTTTGCTTAACTTTCAAAAATGTTTATTAATTAGTTATGTATGTTACTTTCTGTAAGGGAAGAAAAGTAACAAAAACAATATTGCACAAAAATCAGATTGGAATTCATTTTTGGGAGAAAATCATGCTATGGCAAAGGCTGTAATCCCCCTCTTAAAGGTTAATTTTCCATATTATGGTTAATTTTGTCTTGCATAGTGGTGTAAACAGTGGTTTAAATGGTTAAGTTCTCACTGTTCAGCAACATGGGGTTTGTGCCTATAAAAAGGTTACGTGTCACCGTCCCACGGTGAGTGGCAGATACTTGAAGTACTCCTAAGATTCACACAAGATCCATTTACACGGTCTCAAGAGGGCCAGCCACACACAATTAGCCTGTAATTATTGTGTTCCCTCTGAATGTCTATCACACCTACTACATAATAATGAAACACTTTGATTCCTGTGAAGCGGCGGCCCAGATGGGCTTGTGCATGTAGAAAACTCCTCTCTTTGATGCTGTCAGGAGACTGTTTTGACTTTGTCATGTTGTTGACATTTGGTTTGTGACATTCAGTGAATCAATATTAAGGTGGTTTTAGAGACCCGTGGCTTCTTAAGAGCAGCAATTGAATCTGAAATGTTGTTGTTGCATCACTGCTGTTCAGTGAAGATGTGTTGAATGCATCCTTTACATCAGAAAGAACAGTAAATCCCTTTGGCTTGCCTGACCCACACATGGTAACCTTATACGATTAGTCCATGAATCACTTGATGTTTTTGACATCTGGCAGTGTAGATTGTTATCAGCAGCTCAGATGTGGTGTAGTTAATGATTGAAGGATTATGAGGAACATTCTGTGTCAAGTGATGTTCTGTCAATGGTGTTAAATCTGATAAGGGTCCCAGAAGTAATTAGCGGTAGGTTTTTTTATAGAGTTGTGAAAAAGGAAAGGTCGGAAGTAACACAAACGTCACATAAATAAACATATAAACTTTAATTGAACATAAAAATGGCAAATATATGAAACTATTCAGAGCAGATTTTTAATAACATAATGTTTTCAAAAAAATATCAGTTAGAAAATATAGTCATAACATAAAAAAACTATTATAAATAAATAAATTCATAAATAAAACATAGTTTTAATTAAGCAGCACAGCTCTTACATAATAAAAATAATAATAAATCAGCATATTAAAAATATTTTTGAAGAACAATGTGTCAATTGTGACAATGAAGACTGGAGTGAGGGCTGAATAAAATTCATCTTTGCATCACAGAAATAAATTATATTTTGTGTACTATTTATTTAAGTATGTTAAAATAGAAAAAAGTTATTTAAAACTGCAATAATATTTTGCAGGATCAAAATGTTCTGTGTTTTTAATCAAATAAATGTAGCTGTAATGAGCATGAGAAACTTTTTTACTGATCCCAGTACATGAAAATAAATAATTTAAAAATAAGCAGTATTCAGTTATTTATGCCAGATATAGACCTGACGTGATGCATTGTTATAATATACACTAAAGACTTAATATTAATGCTGAAAACTGCTTAATATTTTTTTGTGCGTACATGTTGCATTCTTTGATGAATAGAAAGTTTAAATTAACAACACTGGTTTGAATTTTTTTGCAATATTATAAATGTCTTACTGTAACTTTTGATTAGTTTAATGCATCCATTTCTATAAACACACTGATCAATTTCTCTCTTGCTATCTTGTTAATAATGTGATATCTATACTGTATGCTCCTTGCAATAACAAACAATTCATTCAGTCAAAAAAAAAAGGCTTGAAACATTAAGCTTTGATGGATCTTCCCTTATAAATGCTAGAGTGATTTTTCTGCAGTAATCTGGCAACAGGACAAAAGACTGAATGAAAACAGATTCTCTCCAAAGCGAAGGGACACAACTGCTCTCGTGTGTTTAGTCCCGCCATTTTTTAATCTTCTAATTGATTTTATTTCAAGCAGAGGTGAATCCCAAGATAGATGATGTAGACCTGAACCCAATTATTTCAAAAAACAAAATGAATGCTGCTTTCAGTTTTTTAGCACCCATGTCAGAATGTCATGTTTTTTCTCACTATGTCTTCAGGTTCACTGACTTTCTTTTTCTAAAGATTCTTAGTAGAACTCGGTTTGATCTTTTCTCTCTTGGATTTGTTTGCTTTTAACATTTGGTGAGCCGCAGCATTCATACTAAGTCCTGCTGTGCTTGCCTTTCTTTGAGAAGCCCACGATGATCTTTTGTGCCTTATTTCACTGAGTTATCACATTTCACCAAAGGCACCAAAAGGATAGATGCAGAGTAACATCTTGCTTTCTATCAGTGTCCCCTGCGCAATAGAACTGTACAGACAGGAAGTGCATGCTGAGGGTTTAAACACGGGTAAATGTTTTTTCCCTCTAACATGAAATATATCTTTAAATGCCTTACATCTAATAATTTGAGCCTAGCTGCAACCAATTACAAGAAAAATTCAATTATACCAAAAGCCTGATTTGCCTCTTATGAATGGGGGCTTAGATAAGTGGGTTAGCATACTCTCACTCATCATTCTTTATTACAGCTGTACATATTTTTAATAGTTCATAGTTCATTTGGGCTATTAACATTTGTAATAATAATAAATTGAGCAACAAGTCAGCACATTAGAATGATTTCTGAAAGTCCATGAGTAATAGCTGCTGGAAATTAAGCACTTCCACTGGATGAGAAATAAATTAATAATAACAAACTGCATTTTATGTATTTAAATATACCAAAATAGAAAACAATTGATTGTAATAATATGTCAAAATATTACTGGATGTAGTGGTCTAATAAATGCTGCCATGTTTAGGATTTTAAGTTTCAAATCAAAAATTGATCAGAAGGTTCTTAGTGTGTCAAAAAGAGTGTGTCTTTTCTACTCATCTAAACAGCAGCACATCTTTCTATGCACTCAACACTGACTCAAAGCCCCAGACAAACCCAAAAGCATGTTCTGTGATCTTCGCTAAGTGCTACAATTAAGCTACATTTATGGTGAAAATATGTGCTGACAGCCTGAGTGTTGAAGTAGTGGCTTGTGAACGATGAGACAGGCGGGCGCTGCTATTCATTATTAGCCTACATATGTCTCTTCTTCAGGCTTTTTGTTTACAAATTTCCTTCTGAACTTTGTTTATGAAACACATATTTGCTCATTTGCACAAGCTACTGCAGTTATATTGTTGTTATGTTTCGATGTTGGATAAAGATGTTTATTGGGTTTTCTGGTTAGGTATGCTTTGAAGCATGAAAGCTGGTTTTACACAATCTCATGAATGGGTTAATAGCACACAGCCTAAAAATTTAAACTCTTGGTACAGATATGCAAAAATTGTCTTTGCTGTGTTTTTGCTACTAGATTAGCCTGGGCCTGCCCATACTTCCTGTGACACTACGTTTTATTTCGCGAGCAAAGTTAGTCTGGCCAAGCTGCCGTTTTAGAGCATTTCTGTAGGAAAGACATTTTCCAACAAATTGGTTACGGTGGCTTCAGGTTCCGTCGCTACACATACATCATCGGAATGAGTGGTCTGATTGGTTGTAGATTCGTCCAGTAGTATACAGAGGCATCTGATGGACGCAGG
>JAUCMT010000114.1:16265776-16277609 GCA_032357475.1 Enteromius thamalakanensis
TAAAAAAAAAAAAAAAATAAAAAAAAATATATATATATATATATATATATATATATTTATAAATATCCTTATTTCGATTAACATTTGATTTTATTGCACATAAACGTTTTTATGGTAATTTTTTCTGCTCAAATAAAACTGTCTAATACTTTAAATGTTGCCTTGAAATCATCAAAAAATAGTATTATTTTAACCTTTTACACCTTATCTGTTTAACCAAAATTTGAAGGTCCTTCTTCTTTTTTCATTAGCCACTATAAAAATTAAATAAAATAATTTAAATACAATTTATAGTGAACCAAATGTTAGTTTCCTGTTCAAATTAAGACAGAAAGATGTTTCTTATGTTCTGGGATAGAGGTGATTTTAATTATAATAATAAGATTTTTGTGCACTTTTCATGGTTTTATTGACATGAACAGCATAGCTTCTGCTCCAATTTTCTTTTTTATGTAACAGAATTTGTATAATTCTGTAGTTACTATGGATTAATTTGAGTTCTTATGACAACTGTCTTTATAATGAATGAAACCACTAGAAGATAATAAAAAGGGATTTTGAACATTCTTTACTCCGATGTGTCAAAAATAGGAACAGGGGGCTGTAAATGTGCCAGAGGTGTGCGTGGTATGTCTTTCTGCTAATTAAAGAAATATTCTCAGTGTTCTGTGAGCTAGGATGGGTTCAGGTCCTGAGGGAGAGAGGCACAAAAAACCCCACCCAGACATGCCTGTCTACTCTTCATATCAGTGGGAACGTTTATAACAGTAGGGAGTGAACCATCCTTGTCTTTATTTAGCATAGATCCACAGGCGGCTCTACTCTTGACTACATTAACAAGCACTCATTTAAATCCAGAGTGAAATTTGAAGCGGAAGAATATTTAAACATGCAAGCCAAAATTAGAAGCTGGCTGCTGTACTGATATGCAAACCTCACGCTTGACAAGAGCTAGTTAAATATATTTGTTTTCAGCAGCCAAAGCTGAGTAATCGTCACCATTTGTAAAGCAGGTGATTAAGTGAAACCTTTTCACAAACTCTGCTATAAGCAGTTTTATATTCATGAGACATATTGTTTTTATTTATTAATTTTTTAAATGCTTGGAGAAATGTCAGCAATGCTCATGTATCACCTCTTCCAGCAATTTTGGTGTCTCAAGTGTTAACCAGCTCATCTTTATACAGTGTATGGTACAAATGACGACTAAAATGGTTACAAACAAAAGTAGACAGGGGGAATGCAAGCATCATTGGTATGCAAATGTGCCTTTTCGCGACTGATTGTGTATCTGTTTAAAAAGGCCAGCACAGAAAATGGCAGTCTTTTTTAGTCATGTAACTGTCAACAGAGCATTCACACTCACAACATCATTCATCCCATTTTCACCCTTGATCAAAATTTGTCATCGATGAATGTGTATGTTTACATTTATATACTCCTGCTGTCTTTGAATCTTGCTAGTCCTTTATTTTACAGTATTTAAAGTGTTTACAACATCAACAATATTTCACTATGTGCACAATTTACTTAACTTTAATTTAATATTATAAAATCATGTAGTTCTAATGCATCCAAATCAAAAAATTATGTTTTTTATGTCTATTTTATAAATGTGTTACAGTATGTTGTAGCAAATACTTGACAAACATTCAGTATTATCAATAATTTATTAAAAATTACAAATTAAAAAAAGACCATATGATGCTTTTTCAAATAGTTATTGTTAGGCTATTTAATATGTAGTTTGTTATAATATTTTTTAGCAAATACATGGCAAGTATTCCGTATTGGAATTGTTTTAAATCATAAATTATAAAGTATTAAAAATCGGTGTAAATTGTTAGACATTATTTTATTAGGATCTTTTTGTGACGATCTAGCTGGAGTTGCCAGCCCAGCTCACTGGTTGGCACTCCAGCGTCAGACCAACTCTGTGACTCTCTATCTTGGACTCTCATAAATGTACTTATGTCTCCGCCCACCTTATCTGTCATCAGGGTGTTTCATTCATGTCTTTACTGTTTGCCGTGATTAACCCTGTTCGACTGTACTCGGACTCGGTCTAATAAACTGTGTGCACATGGATCCGTACACATCTCGCCTCATGCGTGATACTTAGTAAGCCTTACTTAGTCATTAGTCAGTTTACAACTACAAACTACAAAAAAAAAAAGAAAAAATCTTATCCTACATTACAAGTGATCGGTAAAACTCTATGTCCAAAATCATTTAAGGCTGGAATACACTACACAACTTTTAAAATCTGAACAGAGTTTTTAAACACTAGGCATCATCTCTGTAAATAGTGACAGAGGAAAACTGAGCATCATACACTAAACGACCGAGGATCATACACTACCAGACGTGTGCCTTGTTGCTAGGAGACGCACAACAAACAAAAACAAATGGGTCCTAAAATGTCAAACATGAACATTTGACATTTGATAGAGTTTATGACCATAATACACTACCCGATATTCTGTGGAATCTGTTAGTTTCAATCTGCAGAGTAGCTCTGACTTTCCTCAACTAGCATCAACTTGTTCAGACTGTAAAATCTGGGGAAAATCAGGTCAAAAATCGCATCGAGTATTCCAGGCCTTACTTGCGATGTACATGATGTCATTCCCCTGACTTTCAAAGATGTTCAGAAATATGGTTGATATTTTTCCAATCTGATTCTGATGAATCCACTGCACTTCCCAAAACTTCTGAAGAAGGGAGAGATTGCAATATCCAGAACATTGGGTACTATCAGCCTAAAAAGGAAAGTAGGCGCATAAGTCATCATTAGCTTTCTGGTCTTCTTTTAGACTTCAGTCCAGATTTTGACACAGCGGACTACATTTTTCTTGGCTATGCTTTGGTGTCAGATAAGCCTTTATGGCAAATATATTGATTTACTTGACAAACCATGCTATTTTAAGTGCACTTGGCAACTACTGCTCATGGAAAAATGGAATCATATGTGATGTTCCACAGGCACAAAACCCAGACCTACATGATTCAAATGAAAATGAAAAGGAAATGTACTGTACCAGTTTTGTATATGCTTAATCACAGAGGGAAGTATAGCAGACACCTCAAATGATCTAAGCTTGACAGATCTGCTCTGTCACTCATTAGTGTAAATGTGTTAATACCCTTAAACATTTTAAACAAATCACATTCAACAGCGAAAAAACATATATATATATATATTACAGTATTAAGGTTTATTTATTCACATAAACAATAACACTGAAGATAAACCTCTCTCATGCTATTTATTACTATTTATTAAGAATAAAGATAGGACACAGCCCAGTTTTTGTCAACTACCCACATGGATAAATTAGAATTAATTAAGGTTAATAAGTACTGTAAAAGTATTGTTTATTGAGTTCATGTAATCATGTTAACAATAACTAATGCAATACAGTGTTATATTGTAATATATAACTAGCTATGGAGGTTGATTTTGTCACATTGTTGCTTTATTGGTATTTACTGTTCATTCACACATGACTTACCAAATATGTAGACAGCTGAGGAGAGCAAAGAGGAGGCCTGCAGCCAGCGCCACTGGCACCGCGAACAGAAGCGAAACGATGCCGTAAAACCACAGCTCCTCACTCCGCTATCACATTCTCAAAGGTCACATGAGAAGACACAGCGCCTGGAAAGCTGTTTTTATGCCGCCGTAGCTTTGGACCTATTAGTTTTTCTACCAGTTTTTTGATAACTGGTTCCTCTGAGTGAATTAAGACCTGTGTGTATTTGTCTTTACAAGTCTTGCAATACTATTATTTAACATAAGAGGGCAGTGTAGCATTACTAACGTAGCAGCGCCCACTGATTAATACGACAATTCAGGTGCAATTATTGTATAACAGAAGCTACATTCAGGTGCAATACATTTTAAGTATGCAATATAATAAAATTGAACTTACTTTCATAAATAACAACAGACAAGTTGTCCTATTGGTTCTATTAATGGTTCTATTAAAGTATAGTGTTTTTTGTTTGTTTGTTTGTATCACAGTTTTAGTACAAACACAAAATGGTTAAACTATACGGTTAATGTAGCAAAATGTATTTTGAGGTTACCATGGTTAACTATAGTAACCGTGTTTGTGAAAAAAAACATGGTTAATTTTCATAAGGTATTGGAGCAAGAAAAGTAGCTAAACTTAGAATGTACTGTAGTCTGTATATTGTACACTAAGGATTTCAGAAACGTGTGTACAGTATAATAATAATAATTGTAGACTCCCTGACAAAAGTCTTGTCACCTGTCCAAGTTGTAGGAAGAACAAATAGTAACTTGACTTCTAGTTGATCATTTGGAATCAGAAGTGGAAAGGCAAAGGCCTCTATATAATGCTTATTTTACCAAAATAAAATCATGCCTTGATTTTTAATTATTTAATTAGGACAGAAAGGTCAGACTTTGTTTAGACAAAAGTCTTATTTTTCCTCCACCGAACTTGACTGTTTTCTATGTGAATCTTGGGTCCATGCGTGTTCCAACAAGATTGGGATGCAGTTCAATAGACGGTTCATCTGAAAAATCAACCTGCTGCCACTTTTTCACAGTCCATCCTTCTGCAAGCTGTGGGTCTTGACAAATGCAACACGATTTTTAGTTGTCTTCAGTTTATTTCTGAGCACTAATTCGGCCATTGAGACCACTATGAGAGAATTTGACAAACTGTTGTATGGGTTTTTGGTGAACATTTGTTATGTAGCTCTGCTGCAGCTGAAAAAGGGCTGGCACTGCATTATCGAAACAACAAACGGTCCTCCTGAACAGTTGTCTTACAGTTTCTGCCTGATCTGCACCTGTCATGAACTTTCTTCAAATCTTTTTCCTCTCCAGTTGCCGTTTAGATACATTAAAGATGTCTACCACCTCAACAGGAGACTTGGTTATCAGGCTCTTAATGATCAGCACTTTGTCTGCGATTGAATCTTTGGCATGCTGTCAGGTTAGGATGCATTTTAAATGAAGGTTGTTTTTTTTCTACACGTGTGAATTACAGTATTTGTCACAGGTGACACTCTCTGTGATTGGTGGAATCCTTTAAAGATGTGACAAGACTTTTGTATAAGCAAAGTCTGACTTTTCTGTCCTAATTAAATAATTAAAAATCAGCTGTTTTTTTTTTAGTTATTCTTCCAACTGCAATTTTATTGAGATTAATTGCAATACACAAAAAGATTGATTTCTGTTTAATTATTAATCGGATTAATCTGTTTTTGCTAATACACATACACACACACACACATACACTGTGTGTAAACAGATAAAAAGGCCTAAATGGGACCACCATCAGTCTGGAGAAACCTCTCATTTAGTACACATATAAATGCCTGTAAGCTTAAAAAGCAGCAGGCCATTAGTCTGCACAGTTGATTGTATGACTCACCTTAAGACACTTGTTGATTCCATTTGGGTCCCTCTCCTTGATGAGAGACCAATGAATCCTGTCCTTTTGTATCATTTGGATTAATTACATGCTGCTCAAAGAGTGACGAAACCACCTCCTCTTCCTCACTTATCTCCATGTCTATTGAGATGTCCTTTAGAGGTGCTCACTGGTCCATTGTGTGCAGCAGAATGTGTGTGTGTGTTTGTGTGATTGTCTTAAAGGCTTCCTGTGGACATACTGGGAACAAGATCGCAAAGCATCTTCTAAATAAGAGATGAAATCACTTACACTAATATGGGACATAGCAGAAATATTTGTGCCGTCTCATCATGGCCTGAATGAACTTTCTAAGAGGACTCTTGACATAAATTACTCTAATGAATTACTAGATTTAGCACATGGCAGAGGTTAGTTAACTGAATGGTGGAATGGCTGAGAAAGGAGAGTTGGATGGTTGAATATTTTTCATTGAATGAGTATGTTGACTTCGTTATATTTAACAGTGACTCTAGAAAAGTATTTGTATGCTTAATTCACATGTAATAAAATATATAAATTTTATTACATGGATAAAATGTTTTTACAGTACATATTAACCTTATTTAATTTTTAATTTTATTTTATTAATGTGGGTAGTTGACAAAAACTCTTTGAGTAATAAATAGCATGAGAGGTTAATTTTCAGTATAATTTTAATTCAGGTTAATTTTATATATAAATATATATATATATACACATATTTATTTTTAGTACATGATTAATTTTGTTACATGGATTAAATGTTTTTAAGTTGTAATACTACATTCCTCAAAATCTGTTTGGATGAATAAACAAACTCACCTGCAACTCTAATGGATTGAGGATAAGTAAAGTTTTGGGGTAAATAATATAATACTTTTTGCAGCTACTGTATGTTGATAACTGGGGCATTGACTGGAAACAGACACATTAAGATTAACAGTGACACTAAAAACAAATGAAAGCAGGTAGAAGTGTGAAGGAAATAAAAGGTCACTAATGGGGGTGTGGTGTTCTTGTTGTCCCTGTCCTGGGAGCGAAGGAAGCATCTTAAAGAGTCCGCTGAAAGAGACCTGAAGGTCAGGGGATACACTGAAGGAAATGTTTTTAGATTTTTTTTATTTTTTAATGTATTTTGTTAAACAAGTGATTTTAATAAAAAAAAATAGTACATGTTTGTTTCCCTTATATGACTTCATAAAGAAAATCCTGATCCTTATGGTAAAAACAACCACTGTGGATTTTAAGAACTTCTGCATCTCCAACCTTTATAGCCATTAAGAGATTGTCTTCCACAGCCTCCTATTAATAACCACTGTCAGCCTTGACTGTCTGCGAGAGGACATTTTTTCATTTGAGAGCTAGAACATTGTTAATCTCCTGTCTGTCCTTCTAGAGACTCATATGTGCAAGTATAGAAGATGATTAATTAACTTCCAAAAATAACGAATTCTGTGAATTGTCAACAGCTTGTCTCAGAGGTTATTTTTTTTCTAATACAGGGATCCTTCAATTTTCACCTTCATTTTTATAAAACACTCGGATTATCCCACTGATTAGGTTAAAAATGGTTGTGTAACAGGACTAATTCCCCATTCGGCTCAGCCTGAAAACATCTGGCTACTAGAAATGATCGATTCAAGTTTAATGTGCCATTGATGCGGACTGTATATAATTCAGAATGCCTTTTGAATACTAAATATTCTCATGAATTGAGGTAGGAAACACAGAATTGTACTTTAAATTTTAATGATATTTTGAAATGATACTTCATCATGTGTGATGTTTATCACAAGATATCAATCTGCTCTATCTGCAGTTAAACAAAAGGTTAGCACTATAAGCACTCTCGTCTTCTCGTACTATTCACAAATACAGTGAAAAACAATGGACGGATCATGTGGATTACCTTGGTGCATTGATGTCAAAAAGGCAATCACCCTGACATCATGACCTCAAAACCCTCTTGTGCCACTAAATTAAACTCACATCCCACTGAATGAAGTGGATTTCAGCAGCAGGATTGAGAGCGTTGTGTTCTGACACTCACACCTGCCCCTCCAGATGTTGATGCAGTTATCATTCCATTCCAGATTTACTCCACCCAAAACCTGGTTTGAACTAACAGCTTCAGATAAAATTGGGCTCAAGCAGACATCTCAGTCCTCTGTCCTCATTGCTTGAACAAATCATTTAAAAAAACAACTGTAATGAATCAAATATTAATTTTGACTCCTGTTGAGTGTTTAAAAACTTACCAAGAGAGCTAACAACAGAAGTTAAGTCATTCCTGTAACACCTGTGTGAAAAAACAAGCAATGGGTGTTTATTTAAAAAATGTCCCTGAGGATTATATAATCTATTCACTGTATAATAATACAGTGTACAATATTTATAACAGAGCAAAACATATTGTCACTTTTATTATGTTTTATGTCATTTAAATAATAATAATAGCATAATAATGCTTTAAATCCAAAAATTTGATAGGGCACCACAACACTATTGGTCATTTCTATGTTTACATAGACATTTTAAAGGTCAGAAAGAAAGTGCAATGGTTTTAGAAGAAAGGGGGGAAATAAGTAAAATGTTGGTGCAATCTAGATTACAATTTTATTAAAGTATTTTTCCATTTGTAATACACACAATGTTTACAGCATCTTGATCGCTTTATTATTGTGTGTATTTTGGAGGAGGTGGAGATTGTTGCTGATCATCTGTCCATGATTTCCCCCCTCTTTAATCATTTTCCTTTAATCTTCACCTCAACATGTCTAAATCCTTTCAGGTTCTATTTTGGCATGGGCCTTGTTTTGATCATGACAGGGACACTCAAGTTTATGAATCCCTAATCATGCCACATGTACCTGCCTCTATCTCTCTCTCTGCCCTTCCCCCTCTGTTTCTCACTCTCTCTCTCATTGTTTGAAGTGACAGATCAGGTCACTCTATTGAATCCCTGATGAGAAAGACCTGTTTTGAACCATGGACTAATCCGCAGCAAGAATATGGCTTCATTCTGTCTTTTCCTTCACATTCAGCAGTACTTGCTGTGATTTCACAATGACTTAATGCTTAGAATACTGAGAAATTCCCTTTTAAAACTATCCAGGTGAAGTTACCAATGAATATTACTAATCAAAATTAAGTTTTGATATATTTACAGTAGAAATTTTACAAAATATATTCATGGAACATGATCCTTACTTAATTTCCTATAATTATTTTTGGCTAAATCTGTCATTTTAACCCATACAATGCCTTTTTGGCTACTGCTACAAATACACGCCAGCGATTCCAGACTGGGTTTGTGGTCCAGGATCACACATGTAAGGCATAATGTCCAGCTAGCAGGTTGTTATCACAGAATAAAGCCTGACAGGCTTAAGTGATAAGTAAACAATAAGTAAATAATATAATACAATAAAAAAATTATTATTTTACCTATGGAGTCAGTCGAGTCATCTTCTGTCCACTGCTGAAATCCACTGCTTTTTCCGTACAATGAAATTAATGTTAAAGTCCTCCATTTTAACTTGTGTTTAACAAACATTGGAATGTGGCGACTGACCAATCAGAATCGAGTATTCCATTAAGCCGTGTTAAAAAATATATACATATATATATATATATATATATATATTCACATTAGCCAAAAACAATTAAATAAATAATAATAATAATTTATTGCTTAAAAGAAAGTGAAGAACATTTTTTCATATTACCTTATGTTTACTTTTTATTTCAAGAATGTGAGGGAATAATCTTTTTTCTTTCTTCTTTTTTTTGCTCAATGGGGTGCGGGGTGGGGGATGGATATAATGTGAGCACTTTCATTTGTATATCTTCACATCACATCATTTACACACACCAGCGACCAGAATTGTTGTGTTTACTAAACTAAAGCATTAAATATACTGTAAAGCCCAAGTTACATAATTAAAACAAATTGAACAGCTAGTCTGCAATATGAACCGATAAAAAGGTCATTCTTACTGTTTGCTAAGAGCAAACAAGCTGGCTCCTGATTTTTTTCCCTCTGTTTGTTAAAGTTGTACACTAAAAGGCAAATGACCATAAAAATGCAGCACGTTATCTCATTCTGCGGACTTGCATTGCATGGTAATGATTTCCTGCACACTGCTCTCAAAGGTTACATTAAAAGCCTTCATCTAAAACTATAGATAATTTGTCCCTCATGTTACTCATGTAAACCAGGCATTACCATATAGTGCAGCTTATAAAAGAGCTATAGGCTGAAACCCTTTTTTTCTGTTAGGACGATACTCAAAGCTGCCCTGTTGCTAAGCAAGTCTCTGTCTCATCACATTTCCATGGTTACTGGGCAACATGGAATTAGTAACGAACATCAGAGCTACCTCAGACACAGTGAATTAGCTATTCTAATGCAACTTGTGGAGTTAGAAACTTATACGAAGTGAGGCATTTCAAATGCTAGAAATGTGTTTTATTCGTTTCAGTGATAAACTGTACATAATATTATTAATAACTGATATTTGTGTCATGTATCAATAGGCACCATTACGAGTCTTAATAGTAATTATTGAGTATGAGTGTTGATATTAAGAAACGACTGAATAAAGACTTCTGATTTAACAGAACAATTGATCAGAAATAAATGAATATGCAACAAAAATGACCTTGCTGTTGTTACTGATCCATGGAAACCATAACAACATATGATGGATACATATATTATACACTGATCTGACGCGTATTTAGGTTTGATTTTGCATGGATTTAATATTGATTTAATGCTCTTCTTATTAAAAACAATACTTAATAAGGCCTGTTTTGGCTTGTGGGACTAGCAACATTCAATATTCATTCCTCAGGGATCTGGCCAGGTAATCTGGCACCCTGATCCACAGTATTCCTCGGACTGGAATTGCCACAGCTGGGCCTGTTGGTCTCGGCCGTGCTGCTGGTCCTCTGCAGAAACTGAAGAAAGTTTTCCTGGATGGAACCTTCGTGACTTGAGGCTCGAAGTTCAACAGGTCTACTGGCACAACACTTTCTGAGTTTTATCAGTTCCTCGCGAATCTGTCGGTTCAGAAGGCCGTAGAAGAAGGGATTCACAGCAAACGAGGAGTACGCTAGCCATGTGACGGCTTCTTCGATGTCACCTGGGCTCTGAAGAGGAGTGGTGATGGACATGTGAAGGTGGAAACTGAAGTACGGGAGCCAGCAGATAAGAAACTGGCCCACAATGACAACCAGGGTGATAGCTGCTTTTCCGCCACCAAAAACCCTCTCAGGAGACAATCTCTGGGGGAGGCTGCGGGTGGTGATGATGGTGGTTTGACTGTTAATAGAGTCGGAGCGGTGCTTGGCCTGGTTGGCTGTCCATGTGGGCATCGGAACGTGCTGACGGGCTGCCGTTCGAGCGACTTTGTATACATTGCAATATACGGCAAAAATCACAACAGCGGGAACCAAGAAGCAAAGCACACTGAAGAGAATAGCAAAAACCTTCCTGAGGCGACTGTGGCTCCAGTGTAAAGAGCAGTGGGCTGCTGCAATGGAGCTCTGATTCCCATATGCTGGCCAACCGAGAAGCGTAAACAACGCCAGCAGGATGGATTTGATCCAAATGAAGACCATGACACCGAGCGCCAGGTTTAGAGTCATCTTTACCTCATATCGCATAGGATGGACAATGTAGTAGTAGCGTTCAATACTGATGGCGGTCACAGTAAGAATAGAGGCACAGATGAGAAACACATTTAGAAAGATGTAGACTTGGCACTCCAGAACAGTAAATGCTACAGTGCTGAAGAAAGGAGAGCTAGATACTATCCCAAGAGGCATCAGCAATATAGCGCAAAGCAGGTCAACTGCGCAAAGATGACACACGAATACATATTTTTTCATGTGGGGAGCTCGGGCAATGGCCACCATCACTCCGCTGTTGCCCAGTAGGGCTGCTAGGTTAAGGGTCACCATGCAAAACAGCCCAACAAGATCCTTGATCTGGGATTCGGAGTGAATGACCTCCTCCATGCTGGGAGGGGTAGGCTTGCTTGTGCTCCGATGGCCGGACGTGTCATTTGGAGTTGTGTGATTGGTCAGGAGACCCAGCATCAGACCTGGCAAGGCTTTCTCCATGCTTTACGGGTTTGAGATGGAACCAAGCTTCTCCATGATTAATTGCGTTTTTTTCTTCTGTGTGTCAAGCATTTGTGTTGAAACCATCTCTGAGAAGAAATTAAAAAAATCAATTAAAATTGTATAAATACTGTATAAAGTTATAGTATCTATCTATCTATCTATCTATCTATCTATCTATCTATCTATCTATCTATCTATCTATTTATCTATTTATCTATCTATCTATCTATCTATCTATCTATCTATCTATCTATCTATCTATC
>JAUCMT010000114.1:16280683-16301174 GCA_032357475.1 Enteromius thamalakanensis
GGTGGAAACCTTAGTATTCGGGAGAGGGATCCCGCTGCTGGCCACTGGAGGGAGCCACAGAGGCGCGGTTGGTGACACTACACCATACACTTGTGTTATTATTCATTCATATTACAAAAATCTAACTAAACCACTGTAAACACTGGTTTACTGATGGCATGTAGTTCTGTTGAATTCATGTCATAGAAATGTTTAATGTTCTACTGGTCATGAGGAAAACACAACAGTGCAATCATTATTATTATTTATTATGATCTGATTAACCAACATTAACATTTACAATACAACTTCACTTCAAAGCTCACCATAACATATCAGAGAAAAAAAATGATTCTATATATATATATATATATATATATATATATATGGACATATATCTATTGTCTTTATAGTGCATTACAATTGAAAAGATTACACAACTTCTTGATTAAGTAAAAATCTGACCAAATAAAATGTCTTTAAAGTGCGTTATACATCCGTGCTTGTCAGCAATGTTTGAGCAGCTTGAGCAGAACTGCATGAATTAGTCTGAATTTAACTTAAATGAGAAATGACTGACAGAAATTATACTTTTTGGAAAAAAAAATGTAAAAGAAATTAATTCAGACAATTTAGCTTTAATCACACAAAAGTACAGTTACAGAAAATTATGAGAAGAAGACATTCAACCCTCAATCAGAGAAAAGCCTAAATTAACAAACATACTTTAAGTCTATTTTGACCAAGTTTACATAAAAAGCTTAATATAGTGCTTAAATATTTATTATACTTTTCAACTCAATAAACAGAGCAACCGTCCAAATAACATTGCTGAACTGTACTGGCACACAAAAATCACAATTTACCTTTCAACAATGTTAATAATAACAAAATGATTATAAAATAATGATTATAACTGATTGTTATAACTAAACTCTTTATTAGTCAGAATGAAACTTAGTAGAAGTAACATTGTGACATAAGTGGTTATATGCATAACTGTAACTGTATACAATTCTGTATACAAGTACAAATACAAACTAAATACAAGTTTTCAAATCAGCTCTAATAAGTGAACTTCAGTTCCAGGAGGTACCGGATGCGACACTGGCTTTCCTTATAGATGAGGTACTCACTGTTGGAGAAGGAACTTCCCTGGTACTGCTTTTGTTTTATGGCTTTTCCCTGAGGAACCACCACTTTTTTACCATCCAACTCAATGAAGGTGTCTTTAGAGGAATCTGAACAAAAAGTGAAAACAAATAGAGATTTTTACAAATAGTAATTTAACATACTGTACATGCTTGAAAAGAGAAACGAAGAATTGATATTTGATTGTAAGTGGAAAAACCTGGTTCTTGCATTCCACGTGCAACTACGCTGTCATAGCCAACGGGAGCCTTCCTTAGGCTGTAATCATCCTGCGTGATGGTGTACTCATTTCCCAAAGCAACTTCATTTAGAAACATGATGCCAATGTTGTTGGATGGATTTACTGAAAACACACACGGTTTAAAGGTGTTAAGACTTAAAAAATTCACAAAAGTGATTTTATGTCCATAGAAGTACATTAAATGTAAGTAAAGTGTTTACTTTTAAGGTTTCAAATAAAATGTCAAAATTTTGTTGAAATAGCGTTACATTTTCATTCACTGTACACAATATTCATCTTACTGACAAATGGGCAAAACATAGGACAGTGGCAAATTTGAAATAAAATTTAAATTACATGAAATTAGTATTTGGGGTAAAAGGAATTTGTCTTTTAATGGGTCATAAATTGATTTTTGTAGTAAAAATGCTTGTTACACTGAATTACATTTTATTGGTTAAATTCAGTAAATCAGGGAAACATGTGTGACACTTTGGTTAAGAAACACAATACATGTAGATTTCTTGATATTTTTTGCGCAAAACAATTTAAAGCAATATTAAACCCTTTTTTATATTCGACCCACACGCACAAAAAACTATTCCAGTGAAAAAAAAGTGTCTCCATTACCAAACAATCTTAGCCGTTGTGTTGCCATTTTGTATCCAATTAAACATTACATTTGTTTATATACTGCTTTTTCATTTGACATCTATGCTAATGCAAACAATTTCCCATTTCTCACCATAGCCAGCAGATTTGATGTTTTCAGAGGCAAAATAGATTCCCCTGCCTACACGTCCACCAGAATGGGGCATAATGCGAAGGCCGCTCTTCAGAATGGCTGCGACCACTGCCACGTTTGTTCCATGCCAAAGCAGCTTCCGGTTCTCCAATGCATCATTTTCCCTGAAGCGCTCAGCCTACACAACCAAATGTGCACATGCACACACACACAGAGGGTTTAATTAGGGGAAGAAGACTTGGTAATGAACAGAATTCTGAACACCCACTGAGGCCCAGTGCTTACTGCTGGTTTGAAATTAAATTAGGAATCTAATAGACATCTAAAAGAAGTTTAAAAAGAAAAACATTACCATGCATTTAAACTGTAAGATTGTTTTGTACAGTTACAGTTTTACTGTTAACTTTAATAAAACTTTATTTGTGTTAGATTTAGACTTGATTTTGCAATACTATTCACCTCTGTTTCTCTGTCAACTTCCCAGACATCCACCAAACTGATTCCACTTCCAGTGGCCTTCAAGTACTTCTCGATAATCTTAAAAGAAAGAAAACATTTCTTAATCTTTTCAGTATTATGCTAGTAACACACAATGCATAATTTGTATTATTATTATTATTTTGACTTTATTTCTACATTTTAATTAGATTTTAAACCCCAGACTTTCTGTGCAGACTCAGGCTGCATAGATGTCTGTGCATGCAAACCTTATATTCCTTTGACTTTTTATCCATTAGGCTCAGATTGCATTTCAGAGACTGGTAATTTTGGTCAACTGGATGCGGCACTGTGTCTTTCATCTCGTCTTTGGCTTTCTCAGATTCAGCTTTAAGACTTTGGGCAATTTCAATGTCTGCAAGAACCTACAAGGTACAAGCATAATAAGAATAATCATGATTTGTCCAACAAATAATCTTCTCTAAGTTATAAAGTAGAAAGTGTGACAATTCCATAAAACTCGCTACACTGTTGTGTTTCTCACCAAAAGCATCTCCTTCTTGGCCTGAAGGACAGAATCATCAGAGATGAGAGGGGGTCTGTTGCGACCAAAGTTATGAGGAATTATGGTGAAGAATTTGTTGGTGAGTTCTTCTAACTTGTTTGGTTCCCTTTTCTTTATTGCAGCTTCAATCTGCTCCAAAGCCTCAAAGCCTTTAGCTATCTGCTGCTTGCTGAGTTTCCCCAAGGGCATCTTCTTAATATCTGACAGAGAAATATGTAACACATGAAAAAACGGATCTTATTCAATGTTACAGATGGGACTCAGAAAAGTGTTAGACAGGACTCAAAAAGTCACATCTTCATTTTTTATCACATTGCAAAAACTCCCCTGTGGCTTTCAGAAACACATGTACAAACGGGAAACGAATCCCTGAGTGATATATAAGATATAACCTTATTTTCAGCAATCAAAAGAACCACAATAACAAGGCTATTGAAAGTTACAGAAGAATTGGAACCAAAAAAATCTAAACTAACCCAGGTTCATGCTGGTCATGGCTTCTTTGAACATGTCATTGTCAAATATGAATCGAATGAGTCTTTGTGATGCCTCATTCAATGTACAAGGCAGAACATGTTGTTCAGTTTTCACCTTTACGTCTCCACCATCTACAGTGTCCACCTAAATTAAACACAAAATATTAGAAATTGTCAAATGTTTTATTCTTTGAAAAAGCATCAAGGATTTCAAAGACATGCAAACAGGCTAAATACCTTCACTTCTGCATCCTGGTTCCCATCTACCTCTATCAATGTGTACTTCCCAGAATGTGACACAAAGTTTTCACGGTCGCTCCAGTTATTCTTGGTTTTGTCTTTGAATTTCTTTTCAAAATTCTTGATGGCTGCCTCAGCAGTAGATGGCCCGGCTAAACTGTTTTGGCCTGACTCTCCCTGAAAGACAGCAAAAATGAGTCATCCATTTGATGCTACACGAGCATTTTTGCACATCATGTTGTGATATATTTGATTGACAAAAGGAATAAAATAGCTACCACTCTGCCCCATCTTGTCCAACAATAGTATTTTCCTCCAGACACCAAGATTTGGATGACATAGAATTTGTTGTTGTTGTTTCCAATGTTGGTTTGGTTTAGCATACAGTCGTAATCTTCATGAACCTGTATGTTTAGACAAAAATTTTCTGTGATTTAGGGCAAGCAGTACTTTGAGTAATAATTTACATTACCTTTTGCATTAGCACAGTTAATTTGCATTTTAATTACTAATTCAGTCTTACCTCAGCATTTGATAAATTACAGAAGCTGTCTGGGTTCCTCGTGCCCTTCACCTTTGACCCTGTTGCCTTCAGAGCCTCTTTGGCAGAGGTGAACTTGTCTTTTGGGGGCCCTACAGGCTCCTCCTTTACCTTCTTCCCTCCAGCTTTGGTGCTTGATGTTGCCCTTCTCTTAGGTGCCATCCTCTTTCCTCTCTGTTCAATTAATAATAAAATATACATTTGGTATGTTTAGTGTCATGTCATGATAATATATAGTTTCTCAAAGTACGTTTTAAAAATGTAATTCTTTACTGCAGCATCACAACACAACATTTCACCTTCAATAAGATTATATTATTGGATATTTATTTATATTCCCGTTTCTAATCAACTATCTCTTTTATAAAAGAGGCATAATATCACATTTCAAAGGATTGCTAACAATAAACCAACGCAGTACTGCTAAGACACATGCATGCTGGAGTTTACTGTAAGTGACGTAGATCTTCCTGGCAGCCTATCAGAGCTTGGCTGCATTGAAAATGGGTTTATTGAAACCACGGGGGTGTGTCTAGTCAACAATGACAACGAACAAATGTGTTTACTCACTAATAAATATACAATACTATGTATGTTAAATCTCAAGTGCTGATAATCGCTGTGAGCCAGGAGCTATGTCGTTAACGCAAAGCTTAGCTAAACTGAGTGTTCTTTATGCTCATCGGCATTTTGTAGCTTTACATACCTGTAGTAACATATCTACAGAGCAATATGACCGTTAAACATGACTGGCGACTTTATTATTATATATTATTATATAAAACTATACTTGCCTGCTAGTGACTGTGCTGTTAAAGTTTGCAGATTCACTCCGACACTTCGGGACTGTCTGCAGCCTGACTTCCGCGTTTTAGAGCGAGTTTACGTCAACGTCACAACAGTTGCTCAGGAAGCACAAATTTACCACGGATTACTTAGATTTACCATAGTTACTGCAGTACTGTAACAATTAATATTCAAATATTCAAAACATTCTAATGGTAGTTGCATACGTCACCGAAAATGTAAAAAAATTCTAAATTCCTTGTCAGTGCAGCCAATCAATTGTCTCATGCTCATTTGTTTTTGTAGCAACATTGTTTTTAGTGATATACATGCCAACGTATTCTCTGGTGTATCTTAAAGGGTAATAATATGTTTAATAACTAATTACTAATTATTTGTCAAGTTAATTTTAGTTTTTATTATTACAGGTAGTTTTAAAACTGGTAGCTGTATTACAGGAGGCACAAAAATTAATTCAGTAACATTGAACTTTGTGCTTCTTTCTCTCTTAAATGTTAGGTATAAAGCTGGTTAACTTGTCTAAAATGATCAATAATCCAACGTACAGACAGACAGGCCCCACTGTTATAAACGAGGCACAAAATGACCACAGATATCATATAACCATCACAAAAAATGAAAGTATCAGGTTGACAGGACAATTTCCTGTTTGACATTTCGCCACAGATGATTGAGTGTGGACATTGTATATCACTTACACTTTCTTTAACATGGGTCAGAGTGTGATGGGCTATGTGAACATTGTGATGATATATAGGTATGATACTTTGTCTATGAGACAAGATTCTTCAGTAGACTGCTGAGTGTGCATAAAATTATGTAGGCTAGTGCAGAAATATCAGCATTTGCAATAATTATTTTTCTTAATGGTTTATTCATCTTTCAACAAGGTAGCTACTTTAATGACCGTATGAAACACTTAAATTGGGGGCATTATTTATTTATTTGCCTATCATTTATATTATAAAAAAATGTCACTCTATGCATTTGTACACAGTGCAACAAATTAGCATTAAACATGATCATTACTTTATTAATAAACTTGACCTCAACCAATTTAATGTAATGAGCAACTACATCCTCTAGATGGGGACAATGTACAAGTTTTTACTTTGTACCATGATTCTTTGTACCATGATTCATAATTCTTTAAAGATGATGTGTGAAATTTTTTCAAGTGTACATTAATGAGAACTAAAATATAATATATCATGTAACATAACATAATGAACTACTACAAGACGGTATCAAGTTAAATCAACGAGAAAAGCTTTTGTTTTAATATAAAACACATTTTATTTACATAAATTACAAGAAAGCACAAACCAGAATCACCATAAATCTACATTAAAAACATCTTGTATATAATACTTTAAACAGATTTACTATATTTCAACTCCATATCTCAAACAATACTTTATTATGGTTTCCATAAAAAGAACGGGTATACAGAGTTTAAACTGGCATCCCACTGATATCATCTAACTAGTCAGAGAGAGAAAGATAGAGAGAAACAAAATGGGATATTGTACTCACAGCACGTTGAGAACAACATAACAGGCATTCTTTATTCCGATAGCCTCCTCAACATTAGCAAACACTTGATTTCATGACTAGTGAAGATAAGATTTATCTGTATACCACATTTGGCAATCAAACAGGAATCCTGTATCTCAGAGTGAGGATGTTGTTGAGTCCACTACCTCTCTGCCATTACATACTGTAGGCACGATGTTGGAGGCCGAGGCTGTAAAGACAATGGTAAAAACATGAAGATACTGTAAGCTGCAAATCACAGTGTATTACCATTGCCACGAAAAGGTAGAATTATTATTTTCCCAGTACATTATTGGTAATTAAATTATTTGTATTGTGTTAATAAGATTAATTGTCTGTCTCCCTGTAATTTTTCTAATTTATATAGTATATTTGTAATTTTAAGGTGAAATATGATTCACATACAGTATGTACTACTACCTAAGCTTCAGATTCGTTGCTACAGTGCAAGTATCAGTGCAATGCAATAAAGCCAAATACCTGCACTCACAGAATCAATGATAATGCTTATTTTTTCAATATTACTCTGCCATCATACAGCACTGAATATTTTAATCAATAACTTTCATTTCTGACGACGGTTCAGACATTGGCAAACCATATTTTTGAATATAGGTGACAGCAGTTAATCAATATGTTAGATTTAAACAGTTGCTGTTGATTATATTGATGATTCTGATACTGTATATCAAAGCTAGGGATCATAAACAATACTGTACCTTGAGAGAAGCTGGAACCAGGGCCAGTGGTCACACTGAATCGAGTGGTGGCCACTCTGAGCGTGGTCACGTTCTTCTGGGGCTGAAAGAGGATGATGTGGATCTTTGGAGCGAAGAGGCAGCCCAGCACCACTGAACCGCTCAGACTCACAGAGATGCACATGGTAGTGGTCTGTACCTGAGAGAGTAGACACAAAAAAGTGATTACACCACATTTACATACACAGTGATACCACCAGAGTGATTCATATTCATCACGGGGGTTAACATGGGATTGAATTGATTTTTCCATTGAACTCAATTCCAAAGTGTTGCCAATGCCTATGCGGCCAAAAATGTATCTTAAGAGGATGAATCCATGTGCAAAGCAGGTGTGTGTGTCGTGTACGAGCAATCTCATGCATACTAATACAGGTATTAGAGGCATGCAT
Organism: Enteromius thamalakanensis; assembly: GCA_032357475.1. Lineage (NCBI taxonomy): Eukaryota > Metazoa > Chordata > Actinopteri > Cypriniformes > Cyprinidae > Enteromius > Enteromius thamalakanensis. The sequence goes on from JAUCMT010000114.1 coordinate 16,288,554, forward strand.
CGCCAAATAACATTTTGATGAGCGAGCGGGTGAATAAACAAGAACTGTTTCTAAGATTTTCAATGTTTTGGCTGAGATGTTTGCTTGTATCATTGTATATTTAATTTGGCAGATGCTTTTATCCGAATCGAAGTGCATTCAAGCTATACATTTTTATCAGTGTGAGTACTCTTTGAGTTAGGCAACAAGAGGATTTTCATTATACAAAAGTTTCCTGAACAGCTAGCTACTGCTTGTTTTGATCTGAACTGGATCACAAAACATGGTTAACAGCCCTCTCAGGGTCACAGATTGAGGAAACTTCAATATGACCTTGTTGAGGAATTGCAAACCATTGTTTAGCTGTGAGAAATTAAGTTTTTCTCACAATGCCAAATAAACAAAGAGTTGCTCATTGTGTTATTTCTTCCCCAGTACGATAGATTTGAAAGTGTTTCTGTGAAAGAGGCAATGCGTCAGAACAAACCAAAGTGCTTTTAAATAATGCATCATTCAGAGGAGAGCTGTGGTCGGAAAGGTCTTATGTGCTTTCCCAGCACCCCTTGCTCTTGTCTTCATAAACATGCAATTTTCATATAAAATATCACATCGAATGTTCTTTAACCAAAAATCAGATCTGGTAATGATGTACTGTATCTGGAGCGACTCTGATAACTAAATTCCTCTGATAACATTTTTAGTTCTATGGTTTTGAATCCAAAATTATTTTGTATTGGATGTACTATTTTATTTTGCTTACAAATTTTACTAAAAATACTGATTCCGAAGATTTATAATATTAATCTGATAAGCAGCGTGTGTGTTTTTGTCTGCATATGATAGTTTATATGTGAGAATCTAAAATGAATGAAGTAGAATGAGGCGTGCGGGATGAATGAGGCTGTAGCATTCTGTGAGTGTGTGTGGGAGTGTGGCGAGGTCTCGGTCTCTAAGGCACACCTTGCTTTCTGAGCACAGGCCCCAGCTGGGAATCATCCTCCCATGCTTAACACATAACCTTACACTCTCACACACACATTTAGAAAACACAGAATGACATCATGTCCAATCGAAACACAAGGATATTCCCTTTTCTCTCCTGATGTTTTTTTGTCTGCATTCTTTTTTGTCTTGATAGATGACATAAAAGCAACCCCTGCAGAAGCTTCCTACAGTCATAAACATCTCAGGATCACATTTCTGTCTTTCATTTTGCTTACTAGAGCATCCCAATACAATAAGCACTGGCTGTCTGCTGACTGAAGTTGTATGTATATATATATATATATATATTTTTTTTTTTTTCATTACAGTACTATTTTAACCAACCAAATATTAATAATAATATAAAAAAATAAATAGAACTAAACATTAAGATATTCTTCTTTTGATTTCTTTGTAAAGCATGAATCAAAGCTGTAGAACTGTAAAAAAAAGTGCTTCAGGAAAAAAAAAGTTAAAGGTGTTTATTTAATAGTACCTGTCCTGAGGCACTTGAGTGAAGGATACTCAGACCAGTTGAATAGCATGTTTTTATGGGCTAGTCATTTGCCTGGATGAAATATCCGCATTTTCTTTGTTCTACACTGAACAGCTTTTGAGCCACATGAAATGTGAGCTTCCCCTTTCATCAGTGCAAAAGACAGGTGATCAAAGCAATTTCTCTTTCTGCCATCTCAATTGGCAGGTACGGTAACAAAAAAATCAATCAGGCAAACTCTCAGACTCTTGCTCTCAGGGAAATTGTATATATGCTAAAAATAAAGGATAAAGTCAATGTCGGAAAGTGATTAAGGGTTATAAGAGAAGCTCATTATCTAAATGATGAAAAATATTCCATGCTATCACTGTGTGTGCAGTGTGATTTGGAAAGCCCCTCAGATATCTATTCACAGAGGAGAGCTGGTAATATCCCACCGGCACAAGATTTACTTCTCAAAGAAATCACATTGTTAAACAGAACACTCAGGCTAAGTATTTATTATCAACACTAAGTGAGACTAGCAGAGCCAAAACTCCACTATGTTGAGGAAAAATTACATTGAAAATAATTTTCAGAGAATATTGTGGTCCTAATATACTAGATTAAATTAAATTTATTGTTTCTGACCTGCTTCTGGTCTTCTTGTGCAATAAGATTACACACATGGTAACTGAATTTTTAACAGTCATACACTGTAGTTTTTACATGATTATAACATGCTGATTTAGTGCTCTTCATTTATTATAATTATTTTTATTATTTTAAATTTTTTATTTTTATTATTTTATTTTATTATTTTAAACAATTTTATTATTTATTTTTTTGGGTGCAACATTACAAGTCCCTCTTAGTTTCAGCCATTCTCCTCCAAACCACAGCCAAACCATACTATTCTCCAACACTTTTCAATGTTTTTTTTTCTACAATTCTTTCCTGCTGAATTTTCTGTACTCATTAAGGCTGCTAATGTTGTTTAATTTTGATGCTGATTTAGAGGTTATTATTTTCATAGAAGCTGACAAGCTATTGGGTGCTGTTGCTGCAACCATGTATGGTACCGTTCATATTTACTTACCCTATAGTCACTGGCAGTAACATAGAAGATTGGCTGGAAAGCCAGCCAGATTATGCACGTGGTGTACATGGTGAAGCCGATGAACTTGGCTTCATTGAAGTTCTCTGGGCACTTTCGAGTCTTAAAGGCGTAAAAGGTACAGAGGATGATGAGGACACAGTTGTAGGTTAAAGACATCAGCATGCTAGAGTCCTTGCTGTTGCATTTCAGTGTCACCACGTCTCTTCTTTCAGGACTGACCTCCTTTCTCACCCCAGGAGCCTCAACCAGAAGCCAGACCACCACTACCAGGAGCTGACAGGAAATAAGACCAGCACAGATGGCCACCTGTGAAGCTGGGCTGATGAACCTGGGCCTTTGAGCTCCATCTTTAACGCCGTTGAAAATCCGAGCGATGCGATTGGTCTTGGTCAGCAACGCGGAGTAGCAAACGGCAAAGGAAGTTCCCAGGCCGAGCCGCCGTAATGTGCACACTACGGCAGATGGTTTGCTGATGTAGATGAAGGTCATGAAATAGCAAAGTAGGACACCTAGGAGAAGAATATAGGAGAGTTCACGTCCACTAGCTTTCACCACCGGTGTCTCATTGTTCTTTAGGAAGAGGCCGATGACAAAGAGTGTGCAGAGCATGCCAAGACAAGCAATGGTGACCGGCCCAATAGCCCAAGCGTCCTCCCAATGAATGTACTCCTCGGGTAAGTTGTAACACCCTGTGAGATTGTCCAAAGGCCACTGTCCGAAGCTACAGTCCGCACAGGTGAATTCATCCAGGAGGTATTGGTAGGGCTGGCAGGGGATGCAAATCCAACAGCAGACATCACCGGGCTGCATGCTCTTTATTTCGTTTTTCCTACATGGGTCGCTGCACTGGGACGTTGGCACCACTTGGCTTTCCCAAGGAATCAGGCTTGTGTTCAGAGTTAAATCCTGAGACCAGAATCCCACTTTCCTATAGACATATTCATCATTCTCTTTGTGATAATGGAAGATGTTGTAGCGGCCAAGACTGTCCCCATAAGCATCAAAGTGAACACTGTTCTCTGTATCAGCTGGGCGAAATGGAGCTGCGGACATAAAGTGCAAGTGATAAACATAATTTATTTACATTCTTGGCAAACTATGAATAGATATTTTACAGCAGCAGAGTGTTTTTCTTTGTAAGCAGAAAAAATTGCAACCCAAAAAACCTTCTAATGTAAGTCCACCCTACTTTCTTTAGCTACCTGCTCTGCTCATTTCTCATTAGGTTTGTAGATGAAGTAGACTCAGGTGTGAACGGTACATTTACATAATTGAGATCATGAGGTTGATACATTGCCTGGTTTCTATGATGTAATTTGGCATTATTGGAAGAACATTATGAAAAAGCAGTCAGGTGGTGATAAGATTTAGAAACAGATAAAGAATGGCTATAGGAAACTGACAGATTTCCATTAGTTCCCTAATTCAAGCAATTGACCGCTCAGCACAGACATTTAATATACATCCCTGCTTGTACTGTACTTGTTTAAATCATTTAGAAGTTAGCATGGGGCTAATGAGGCTAATGCATGTAATAAAACACTTAGTCTGTACGCAGGTCATATGTTGCATTCATGCATTAGTGGAATCTATTTAACAGCAGCAGTTTTCCCCTGAGGGAGTCTTCCTAGATCCATTTATCTTTTTATATTGATTTATTTGACTTAATAAAGAATAGACATTCATTTATTAAAATATACAGCTCGAATGGTGTTTGCTTTAAGTTTTAAATAAGTGAGTGTAAATATTAACATTATTCCATGAGGTGTGAATGTGAACAGATATACCGGGTTCTTAAAAGATTATTGAAGACTGCACATGGCAGCCATCCAAAAATGTGACCCTTGACCACAAAGGTTTTAAGTCGCTAAGGTTTATTTGTAGCAATAGCCAGAAATACTTTGTATTGGTCAAAATTATCAAAAAAAAAAAAAAAAATGCCAAAGATCAGATTTATTAAATTAAGTAAATTTATTCAAACTTATTTTTTATTAGTAAGATGCATTGCTAAGTATTTCGATTTTTTTTTATTACAGATATTCAAATGGTTGTATCTGAGACAAATATTGACCTATTTTAACAAACCATACATCAATGGAAAGCTTGTCAGCTTTCAGATGATGTATAAATCAATACATTTTTGAAAAATTGACACTTATGACTGGTTTTGTGGTCCAGGGTCACAAATATCAATATAAATCTAGATGTTTAAATATTTACAGGTGTATCCTTATATATACAGGGTACAGTATATTGTTTATTATCATGCTTCACTATGGAAAATTCACAAAAGGTACATTACGTTTTAGTCCACTCTTTGCACAAAGTTACCCATTTTAATGATGTGAACATTTCATAGGAATGACACAAAAGCGAATAAATAATAACAGAATATATCAAATAAAAGTTTTCAAAATAAAACTGACCGTCAAATTTTGTCTTCAGGATGTATTCCTTATACAGCTTTTTTCCATTAACTGGTTTCATGGCACTGCAGAGTTTGGTGGCGTTTGAGCACACTGCTTGCCTCATGTTGTGAAGGGCATGGGCCATAGCAAAGACAGCATTCACCACAAACATGATCTTGGACTCCTGCTCGAATTTGCCATCCCGGAGAGAATGTTTCCCACAGTTAATGTCATGCAGGCTGCACTGAAAGCGATTTTCCCAGAACTCTCTGAACCAGGGGTTACGTGTGTTGTTGTAAGGATTGAGATTTGTGAAATAAGTCGCGAAATCAGGGATCGAATAGGATGCAAGCTCAATGGTAAACGCTCCATCTGCTACATTCTCACTCCCCCTCACCACACTCTCCTGTGCCCCCCAACCATCGCTGGCCACCCAGAGGAAGGACACGTTCATGCGGTTCGCTGCAACCAGGAGCTCTCTTGCGTCTTCACTTCTGGTGAAGAGGATTACTACTTTAGCGTTGGATTTCTGCAGCAGAGATCTGATTACTCCATCGTAACCGTAGCGGTCCATGGAGCGACTGACCTTGGCAGATGTGGCGATGCAGATTTGCAAGGCCCTGGCCTCTTGCTGAAAGGCGTCAATGCCCGTTTCACCGTAATCACCCTCTGAGGCAACTGTGGAGACGTAAGTCCAGTTAAAATAGCGCAGGATCTCAGCTATAGCTTTAGCTTGGTAGAAGTCAGGGGGTACAGTCCGGGCAAAGTAATCATAACGGGATTTGTCGCTCAGTTTCGCACTGGTGGAGGCATAACTGATCTGAGGGATCTGGAAAAGACGCAGGAGATTGGCCACCTGAAAAAGGACAAATGAAAAACTGTGATGAAAAACTACTGAAGTGTGTAAATGGTCACACTATTTCACTCTGATTCATGGTTGTTGGCTGTCAGTACAATTCTCATAAACTTTGTGATCAAATTTATATGTACTTTACACCCTACAACCCCCGGGGCATCTTCATTTTCAGCCCAGTACCCAAATTAATCTATATTCTTATACTTCCCTTTCAGCAAGGATGCATTAAAATAAAAAATAAAAACTTTAAGCATTACAATTGTTTTGAGCATCGATAATGAGAAATATTTCTTGAGCACCGGTAACAGTAGCCTATATTAGAATGAAATGATGACGGATCATGTGACATAACGGAGTAATGGCTGCTGAAACTCAGCTTTGCCATGAACTAATTACTTTTCTAAATAAATGAATGAATTAACTAAGTAATGAATATTAATAAGATATCACAATATTACTATTTTTACCACATTTTGGATGTAAAAAAAAAAAACTGAAACATTTGAAATAACTGCACTGACCCCGATCTTTTAAGTCATATCCAAAATTGCAGGACTGTCAAATTATTGTTATTCAGATATTAAAATAAAAAACATTTACTGTACACTAAAATGTAGTAATATAAAATGAAACACAGAAACAAATATTCAAGTACCTAAGTTGTCATAGTTAATGTGTTATGCCATTAAGAATAACTTATGTACACTCTTCAATATTTTATGATTTACAGCAAAAAGCAGAAAAGTGGCAGGTCGAAAGAATAATATTAATAATAATGAATAAAAAAAAGCTGTAGTTAGGTCTGGCACATAGGTCTGAGCACGAGAATGTAATTCCTATGATAGCACAAATTAGGGCAGTTATCACCAGACACTTAGCATACTGCAGCCGTTAGTCTCACCCTTCTCACTTGTCTGATCTCTGAGAACCCTAATGGCAACAATTCGCATTTCCATTTTCACAGTGAAATAAGAGCAGTCCCAAGGAAATGACCCCAGTTCTGATGTGGGTGCAGCATTGTCAAGGGACTCTCTCTTGCAGTTATTAAACTTGCCATATTAGTGGTGTATTTGTAAATATACACGTACTGAAACAGTATAAGAGAGTTGAGTCAGTAGATGCTCAAGCACTAGATGTATATGATATTGCACAGTGAGTCACTTCACTCAGTAAAGCTGAGACACTTCTGCCAACTGTATGTGAGAGTGTTTGAGTTTTGATCATATGATATGCAATGGAGTCTGACTGGTCTGTGCCTCAGGCAGGTACTCAGAAGCCTGTGGGAAAGTCAGCATGAAGACTCCAGCAGAAGAAAAGAAAGCTCCACAAGATTTCTTTTTTTCTGTATATCAACACCGCATAACATGTAATTGTAATTTGACTTAAGCTTAACATATAACACCACCTTAACCTCCAAAATCAGAATACAGCAAATATGGAAAATCTCATACCCATAAGCAAAGGTCTCAAAAAAAGAGAAATACAAAGAGATTATTTTCTCTGTGCTATCCCAATTAAAAAGTGGAAGTAAAAAAGTTTAACAGGACATTGGTAACAACACTTTTTTTTTGTGTAACAGGAATTACTGTATAAACTTACATTTTGTAACATCAGTATGTACAGTATAAGAGTAATTGGCAAAGGGGGGGATCCAGGAGGTGGAGATGGGTAGGTTTAGAGATATGTGAACTGGGAGGAGTTGGATCTGGAGTTGGTGAACACAAGTATTAGGGACATTTAATATAAAGTGGGACCAAAAGTTTTTCTCCTCTTTTTTTGTCTGATGTACTCCCACAGCCCTACCAGTAAAACAAACCCTTTCAAAGACAGCAAACCATAAATGTATTCCTTTTAACTTGTACTCGTAGAAAATAAAGAAAGGCGTCTTAGAGAAACTAATCCTAACAAATCTCCTAATAAGCATCACCATAGCTGTGTGCAAAGTGCATGTTGGAATAAAGATCAGGCAAATAAAGAGATTACCGGCCAATGTTTGTAAGCTAAAATAGAATAATGCCAGGAGATATTAAACACCAAGGCTACAACCTGCACTTCACATCCTCCAGACTAAGGCTTTCTCTTTCAAACAAAAGGCAACAAATTATTAATGTACCTGTCTTACCTCATGTACTTTCACTTAAACAGCCATTTAGAAATACTACATGTCTGTTACGAGGGTAGTACAATGTCTATTGCACACTGCCCTACTTACTATAAGTGCTGTACCTCAAGAATGCATACAAGAGCAGTTTCCATGTTATTCTATGGTTACTAATGCATGGCATCAATATTAATTAAAGTTTGACTATGTGTTACAGCTGGAGCAAAAATGGCTACTATCTACTAAAAAGCTTTTGTGGTCAATTTGGCAAAATAATTAAAGTTACCTTTATTTCTTTAGCTCTTCATACAATAAGCAGCTCGACAGTAATAAACCAGATTTCGAAAACTCTATTAAAAACAAATTTGAGGTAAGGCAGCTCTAAGTGTAAGTATTTAGTTCAGTTCAGATCAATAACCAAGAAAAGTTGATCATTTTCCAACAAGTTCAATTCAGATATAAAGCAGCTCTACAGAAGACAATAGTGTCTCCATTCAACTTCAATTCAGTTCTAACTTTGTTCTCATCCAATGGTGTCAGTAAATTTAACTGGTCAAGAAATAAATGCAGTTTTACCATCTATGTTGAAAGCTATAGTTAAAGGGATAGTTCATATAAAAATGAAAATAAATATGCAATAACCTGAACACAATTTTCATTTTTGGATTAAATATACATTTGAAATATCTATACCTCTAAGAAAATATTATGAGTGACTGGGCTGAAAAATTGTATGAAGGTGATTATTTTATCAAATATTAAAATGCTGAATTTTTTGAGCAGTCATAATAAAGTGTTCTATGTAATAAAAATGAATAAATCTAATTAACATTAGAGCAGATGCATTCTGATAATAACAGGTAAAAAAAAGGAATTGCTACATGTATATTTTAGATATAACCTCTATTAAAAAATTCTCTGCCATGCACAGATTTAGCATCTCATATATATGAATTTCCAGCGGCGCTTTTACAGTTCTCAGAGAAACCTAATATGAAAAGTTCAGCATACATTTTTCATATCTGTTGCTATAGAAACACGTTGGGTTGAAAGTAAGAAGGTGCCTTTGAGAAGCAGAGGTTAATGTTGTTAATGTTTCCCAAGAGTTTCCCTACCCCAGCCTTTCTGATGGTTCAATGTCATATAACATTAACTTAAACAAAAACCCTCCTTCTGTGACAAGCCCAGACTGTCTGTGTTGAAACATATTATAAGGCAGCTGCCAGATTTGCTTTCTGCTTTTTCTTTATATCCTCTCTATTCACACACACTTACTTTGATGCCGCTGCAGGATTTGACAAAGAAACAAGCAAGGTGAGTCCAACAACATACTGTAGTTATTTAATACATAGCAATATAACATGTATCTAAGTACGACTTCATGGGTGTTTCAGAAATATAACTGGAGACTATCAGTAATTATCTAAATTATAGTCTATGCTCTAATCACCTCTTAATTATAGCCCATTTTCTAATTTGCTCTTAAATTAGATTTAATAGCAGTCTTATACTCATCAGGCAGCTTTTTCCTACAGTAGCTTCAAATTCACTGCCATCAGTCTAAAGTGCATGCAGGTGCTCATGGATATTTATTGATTCTAGTTCAGGATTTTTAATGCAAATGTTGCTCCTGTCTGATAAAATTTCTCTTTCACTACAGCAGAAAGCTGCCAATCAGAACAGAACGAAAAATTACTTTCACCAATCAAGTGTATTAGCATACAGATTGATAAATATCCCTAAATATATCAAAGTATCAGAGTTTTATACTAGAGCAACCCTAAGTATGATCAAAAGTAATTTTGCTTGTGTTATTTGTTAATGAACGAATGAGATGCCAGAGAAAGAAAAAACAGATGCTAGTGCCTAGATACTGAAAGGTTTGAAAATTCAAATTGGTCATGGTTAAAGTAGCAGCATAATGTTCTCAACAGGAATTTCAATCATATTTTGAGGAGCATTTCAATCCAATTGATTAGCGCTGATTAGCCGTGGGTCGCTTTTCTATTATACCAAATGGCTTTGTGTGACTTAAACACATTAGATATGGAGCTAATGCCCTTTTTCATAATGTCATGATGCTGAGAGTATGCCTTCAAGACACAGCCTAGGATTTAATTAAGAAAATCACCAGCCACATGGATTTGCAGACGGAAGAGTCAGTTGTTAAGTGGATTAATTATTCTTCAGGAGAGGATGGCTCTTGAACAACGGGATTTGCTTTTCTCAAAATAAGTGGACATGCAGTATGTTTCTTATTTAACATACTGCATCCATTTATTCCTGTTATGCAGTATATTTTTATGCCAGTGACTGCTGAAAATTCAACTTCAGCCATCATAGAAATAAACAGCATTTTAAATATTATAACAGAAAAAAGTTTGTTTAAATTGTCATTAAAAATTTACTTCTTTTTTTTTTATCAAATAAATGCAGCCTTGGCAAGCACAAAGTCCTTAAAAACATAAAATATAATTTTTTCCACACTTTTTATTTATTTGACACAAATTTGTTGTGGTTTATAGTAATTTTACAGTTTTTGTCATCAACAAAGTTTCTCAATCACTCAAAAACATAATTATATATACATATGCGTGTGTGTATAAAGCACGTAAAATATGAGTATGTAAACATTTTCCCATGAAGACATGTTTGCAGTCTGACAGGGCGCTCATGTCTTATTCATTCACACAGCTGCCTAACACTGGCCTGCTGTCAGACACTCTATCAATACACCCTCTGCACTGCCTTCATATTGACATTTTAGAAGAGAAACTATCTAGAAGCAAAAAAGAGAGGAAAATCGAGAAAAGAGACTGATAGTGAGATAAAGAGAGAGAGAGAGATTACGCTGTAGTAACCTTGTTTGTAAGGCTCTGGGACCTTCTGCTCACACTAGATCCGAGCTGAGCTGGAGATAACACAGAATATTGCACATTTCCTTGGTCCAATGACTCACAGTTTCTTCACTGAAATCTGTGATTTTGACTTCCTCCATAATGCAAGAGACTGAAACATCACAGCAGAGAGAGACTCACTCCGAGGGCAAGGTAGAAAAGAAAAAAGACATTGATATATCTAGTACCAGTCTGTTTACAGCTTAAGAATGAACTGATCCGACTACTCATTAATACATTGACTATTCATCTACTCTCCCACTCATTTCTCACTCACTGATGCTCTTTTAACTCATGGATGTCACACATTGGGCTTGTGCTATCACACATTTTATTCCATATTTCATGTCACACATAGTACTGGCTCCAATGAGCAATTTGTTCCCAAGCACAGAGAGTGTTACTATGAAATATGTATAAACGGAAAAAATTGAAAACGTTGAGTGTAACGTACTGAACAATTAATTTCTTAGGACTCTCAAAGTTATCGTTTAAACTGCTTTTTGTTGTGAAAAGGCCACAGAAATAGTCAGTATTTTTCAGATAGCTTTGGTACAGTTGCAGTATAAAAACAAACTGTAATTTAGATTAAAATTTCTTTAAACAAATACATAAATTATTAACTATAGATGTACTATATACAGCTCGGACTTCACACACTTTTTTTCTTCCCATAAGCTGAGATGAATTTTAATTGTGAAAAGGGACTCGGGTTCAAATCCCAACCTAACTAGATAGATAGATATGTGGCCCCTCAATTTATATGAATCTTTTGCATTCATAAAGATGTCATGCCTTTTTCAACATGAAAAACCCATCTGTTCATCCCTAGAGATTGTCTCATCCTACTTTTGAAAACACATCCTCACTACATATCACAAAGAGACGCACATTCAATCAACCAGATACTGCATTCATATGAGCCATATGAGGATTATGATAAATACAGTGATAATAATGACAGAAATAATATTTATGATAATGCTGCTGTCATCAGTGATAATTGTGATGAAGAATGACAGCATCGGGGCTGGTGATAAAAATATTAGTGACACGGAGAATGCTATGAATGATGGACTAATGCTGCAGTGACATCTCTTGAGCATCTTTGTCTGCCTCTACATCAGAGGAGGTGGATTCCACATTCAGGATTTTGAAGAGTTCTGTTGCCAGGCAACAGCTGTGAATGTGTTTGGTCAGGTGGAAGTGTGACCCGGTTAGAGAGGAGAGGATCTTTCTAATCTTACTTTGATCCTTCACCTCAGCCTGACAGAAAACTCTCTTGCTCAGGCTCGCTGTCTTTCTGGCATCAAAGTCACTAGCCAACAGACAACGCTACCTCTCAAAGTCTCAGAAATCATTCAGTACTTGAATAACAGATGAATTAGTGCAATATTCTGAATGCGATATATATCAGTTTACATTTCCAAACATTAATTTTGACATTAATTTTAAAGGCACAGTATGTATGTTTTCGGCACTAGAGGTCGCATTTTTTAAAAACAATAACAGAGGTGAAGTTCTATGACGCAATGACGGAGCGTGGAACATTGGGAGATGTCGTTTGTATACATCTACATTTTTTGGGATTGTGGAAAGTGTAATCATGATCCATGATTCCGAAAAAAACACTTCTGCATTTGCCCATGTGTGTTGCTGTAGTATTCATAGGCGGCAGTGTTGTGCAAATTCACCCTTTTCATGATCTAGTTTAAAGTTCAGTTCTCAAAGTGAACTGTTCACATTCATAGCTCACAATTTTAATTTTTGAACTAGTTCAAAGTTCAGTTCATTTTATTTT
>JAUCMT010000114.1:16301274-16333027 GCA_032357475.1 Enteromius thamalakanensis
CTGTTTTTGCAAATAAACTTCATATATATATATATATATATATATACCCTATACTCCAAACCAAAACATATGCAATTTATAGTTATATTGAGATATAAAACATAAAGACAGAAAATGTAAAGGAAAATCACTATTTTACTAACAGTAAAACTATATTTTGTGTTGCTAATCATACAGTATTCCTTCCCCTAAATCTAACCATAACAACCTTGCATACTAATAGATGCAATATATAAAAATAAATAAATAAAACAACATGACAGACAAACAAATGCAATTACAATCGATTAAAGATAAAAACATCAAAGGCAGTGTTATAAGGATTGCTCAGTAAGAGTTCAATTCCCCGCAGTCATAAGGATTTCTGAGGACTTGGATTGCAGCGCACAGATAAAATTGATTATTTTTGTGATTTGTTGTTTTTGCTGTATTTATGGTTCTAATGTCAGTCAAAAGTGTGGTCTTGGTTTAACATTATGAATAATTTATACGAATAACGTCAAGATTGTTATTTGTCAAGTTTCTTGAAAAACATGGATAATGCTATTAATATGTGTCATTATTATTAATATTTAGATATTGTGTTATTATTAGTAGTATTTAGCCTATACTAAAGTGCCCCCTTTTAGCAGAAGTACACTTCAATAACAGCAAAGATGGCACTGACATATTTTTTCCAATGACATATCAAGGCCTGTTACTGAAACCACAGTCAAAGACTGAGATGAGAAGTGCCACCACACTGAGCCCAAACCACCAGATCAAACTGAAACCAGAAACCAGTTTCCCTACATGGCCGTTTGCAGTGTGGTGCAAGTTCACACTTTTCATGATATAGTTCAAAGTTCAGTTCACACATGCTCAAAGTGAACTGTTCATGTTCATAGCTCACAATTGAAATTTTTGAACTAGTTCAAAGTTCAGTTCATTTTATTTTTAGGTGCGATATATAGTCTAAATGAAAATTTATTTTGTTTTAACATACATCTATAACCTACCTACATTGAGATGTGTGTGTGTGCATTATGGGAAACGTAGTGTGAAGCTAAAGACATTAGATTCGACTGTCCTTGGCTTTACACTACGTTACCCAAGATGCACTACACACAAGCACTGAGCGAGAGTCAGCCTGTGCATTTTATTTTTGAGCGAAGGAGCCCTTCACTAGTGCTTGAGTGACAACGCAAATGTGTGAGCCGACCTTGTCACTCGACTCATCAGGTGAAAATAAATCCTGATGTTCTTGATTTACTAATAAGTTCAAACTTCCCTGAAATATGAACGTGTTCAATGAAATGTTCTTTTGAACTCATTCATGCACAACACTGATAGGCGGAAACCGAGCATAGTGTGGATTGCGTCATAGGCGAGAGTGAACAGAGACGGTTCATTATTTAAATCTGGGATTTCTTAGAATTTACAAACCCTACAGAACTTTTAAGGTAACGTTAGTACAGAGCTGCATGAAATATATAAACCACTGTGCAAGTGATTTTTGGATATTTTATAACAAAAATCTGACATATAGTGCCTTTAACAATCCACGTAAGATGTATGTTTGCGCAAAGAGTCTGACTAGGTGAGCAGGTGCTCATACAGACTGTCTGGAAGGACATGAAGAAACAAACCAAACTGAGACTAAATCCAGAAGAACTGCGGCAAGATCTCCAAGATGTAAATGTAAATTGATATTTGCCTACAGACACACTACAAGATACAGTACAAATAACTGGCTTGACTTAATAATTCTGGCCACCACTGTATATATTTGAGGTCATTAAACCATTTTAACAAGGTCTTTATAAAAACTGACTGGTGTTATTTTACTAGACAGATGTCGAGTGTCGATGAAGCATTTAAAGAGATAAACTGCTGCTCATTATGGCACCAATAAACAGTCTCAGTCATGCAGACCGAGGTAATGGTATGTTTCTAACAGCCAGAGAGGGTCCTTATAACTCTCGCTAAGAATGGTGAACACAGTCAATTGACTTCCTATGCCCATCCGTACTTGTGAAATGCTCAATTACCCAACTTCTTTCTTTATGCTGTTGGTTTAAAATCATCTGCATTAGACTTTTATATTTTAAAGATTCGATAACCGAGGAACCGCTTTGTTTATTTATTTGTTTTCAGTCTGTTAGAATTAGTGCAGGATACTGCTTCATTATCAGTCACATAGCCAAGAACTCCAATGGACCGAATAAAGCTGCACTTGCCAGTATGAATTAATCACTAGCAATTCCTGAGGCTACATTTTCTGTGATATGATTACAGAATAATGGCAATCAAGAGTTAACAGAGCATTTATAGAATGAAAAAGGCAACTTCTAAAGGATTATTATTTTGTGCTTTGCATGAGCATTGAAAATTGTTAAAAATTCAGGTCAGTTCAAGGTCCTCTTGAATGTCTCTTCCTGTTTGGATGAAAAGTAAAAAGGAGTTTAAATATTATGCCTGCAAATGCGTTGGAATAATCATAAGCACTCTTTAGACCAGGAAATGAAACAAGATAAGATACCAGTTATGAAGGCTCTGCATCTCTGCATAAAGCTGTGAGTCACTCAAGCGTGGTGGGACTCGGAAACCACACGTGAACGAAGCTCACAGTTCACATGCAGAGACACTCATGCAACAGCAGCTTCATTAGGAAGGCCAAAGACACCGGTGGGAGTTTTACAGGAAGCTTTCTCTCTGGCAGCATCAATCTTTGGTACAAAAAGAGTATCTAAACACAGGAAGGTGGCTGAGAACAGACGAATACATCACCAGAGGTGTTTTGTCCAACCAGTAGGACATCTCCAGCAGAACTAAGGCCAAAAAATTAATTAAGGATTCAAACAACAGGAAAATGTTATTATAGCCTTGAAGCCAACACTAAAAGAGTCAGGGAAAACACTCTGGCTGGCTGGGAGGGTGGTTGCTTTGCAGTTGGTGTTCATGATTTATTTTGCTATAGTGTAGCTATAGGAGGTTCCTAGGGTTAGCTAATAAGCTGCATACTGCTGCATAAATGTGGCTATATCTTTGTATAATTTTTTTCTACTGATTCAGACTAACTTTTTCACTGGAATACTGTATATTAAGAATAGAGGGAAAAAAAAAAATATTCCAATAATGAAATGAAAATGATTTGATATATTCAAAGAGATTTTTTTAAGTCTTATTCTTTTAGAAAAGTAAAAGTGCACCTTTTCTCAAGTCAAATACAAAAGTACATTTTTTTTGTCCATTGCTTATTCTGAGCTTGAATTAGTCATTTGAAACTGGAAGCAACATGGGGAAGAAATGGACTGGTTGAATTATTGTTTTAAAACAAACCTTAAAAAAACATTGCATGCAATCAATCAATCATTCAATACAAAGTTTGATGAAGGATACAAAAGCACAGCAAACTAATCTATGAACTATGAAACACCTACCACTCAAAGATAACTTTTTCTTTCACAAATAGGAAGAACAAGGGGCTGCGCAAGACATAAAAGAAATTTGGGAACAGGGGATAAGTGGGCCGTGAGATATTATGAAATCTTCACATTAATGAACTGAATGCATGTTAATGTACATATTTTTCAATGGGCCTTAATTAACAGGAATATTGCATATTTTTAGCATCAGATAATTTTGTTTATTTTTCAAGTCTTGCGTGCTCTGTGTAGAAATGTAAATTTCTGCAGTGATATCTGTGCAACAACATATTGCGTTGTAAACCAGTCGACATCCCTTCAGCTTTGATGTACTGTCAAGCAGATGATATATGTTTCAGATTTAGGGGGTTGGGGCTGCGCTTTGGAGCAGACACTTTAGAACAGCACCTCCATAAATAGCTGCCAGGCAAGGACATGCACTTTTTATGAGAAAGGCCCCAAATACCGACCTCAACCAAAATTACATCTCGTTCATCAGACTCTCTCTCTCGTTCACTCTCATGCCCTAAAAGCTTCTTTAGCTTTGCGTCTGTGCTGTCAAAGCCCGCCATTCTTATCGCTCCACAGGAGAGAATGCCAATAAAGGAGAGTGGAGTCTTAACACGAGAACCTCTAAAAGCCCGAAGCAACCTCCTGCCTGTTTCAGTCGACTCCACGCAGCTACCAGTGAGTTCATGCTGCTGTCAAGCAAGTCTCACCTTTACAAGCCTGCTCTCCTTTCACAGCCATCCTTCCCTGAACAAAATCTACAGCTTAAAAATTCATGGATGGATACAAAGTTATCAGCTCACAGGGTGACATGAGAAAGCATTCAGCAGCATATCATGAATGCAGTGTATAATGGATTTTTATGCCCTCCTACCGAAAAATCTCTGTGTTATTGCTTAAAGCAAAAATGAGAAGAATGAGAGGGTGGTGAATAAAAAGCAGGAAAATGGTTGATCGGGGCTTTACAAAATTCAGAACTGAGCTCTGCCATCCTTAGCTCCAAATTTTTTCAATATTAAATACAATTAAAAATGTATTAACAAATACAAGTTTCTTCCCTGGGCCCGCCCATACATACAAAGTTAGTCTGGCAAAGCTGCTGTTTTAGAGCATTTCTGTTCTCAAAAAAATGGGAACCAATGATAAATGAGCTTACCAACACATGAGTCACATGATCCTTCAGAAATCATTCGAACTACTGTATGCTAAGATGGTGCAAAAAAAAAAACATAAAATAATAAAAACAATAACACAATATTTTATGTTATTGTTTTTATTGTTTGATCTTTTTTATATTTTATGTTATTGTTTTTATTGTTCTATCTTTTTTATTATTATTTTTTCTCAGTCTTACTGTCTACAAACATTTGAAATAGTAGTGTGTTTTGTGGCATTACATACTGTACTTTATTGGATTTACAGCTAAAACAATTGTGTACAATTATGAATTCTAACATTCAAATTTCAGTTAAAATTACTAAAAATTACTTATTTAATTACTTATAAAATCAGGAACATTGTCAATTAAATTATGACCCTTTGGTAAAGTTACATTAGAAAACCAATGCCACGTGTTATCATGGACATTAAACTTAGAGCAATGCATTTCAGCATGCCACGTTTGAAAATGTGCACATATTCTTTACATAATCATACTGTGTGGCTTAAAAAACAATGGAACAATGGCACTTTCTGTGTTAGACAAGGCCAGGTCAAAATATGCTTGGAATTCTCATAAAATCTTTAATATAGCCACACGATAAAGAAAAATGACAAATTTCATTTTGGAGGGAAATACTTCTTTAAAGGAAATGATGGTTCTAAGTGGCGGAAAATGGCACAGGAACTGGGAATCCCCAGTGACATGCTTCAGAGTCCCACTCTCTTCAACTCTCTATAAAGATCTCTCTCTACTGCCCAAAGTGTCTTTTTATATAAATGAGAAAAGAAACTGTACCTGATATGAAGAAAACAGGTAAGATAATAAAAACAATGAATAGGGAGAAAAGGAAAAACAATTCAAGCAAAAACGAGTGGGAGAGGAAAGGAATTTCTGTACTATGATGAAATAAAATTTCACTCAACTCTCTCTTCCTCCATGTCTATTTTTTTTCTGCATTATTAATGCATTTCATGTCCCTGTGCGGGCACTGCAGTAATTATGCTTGTGAAACCTTAAGAATGAACAAATTTCCCTTTCTCTTTTTCCATCTCAGCGAATGACTCATATACTCCAACCGCAGCATGTATCTGACTACCAGTGAATTTAACATGTTATTTAAAAGCCTCCATTCGCCAGCCAATGCTGTTCTGTTGGGGGGATAAATAATTAACTTGTTATTTCAATTCAGCAAGGCTTAAACTGTCAAATGTACTATTGGTATTTGCAGTAGGTCTTCACATGCACCTAATTACCTGTCACACCAAAAGCAGCAATTCAAGAATTTCACAACAGGGCAAGCAATATCTCTCTCTTGCTCTTGTTTCTTTCTTTTTTTGTGGTTGCTAAGGTCTTTTGGGTCATCTCAATTTCTAGGATATTCTACCACCATCGGTGTTAGTATATGGTTTTTATTTATTAATTTGCATTTTTACAGTGTGAAAATCATTCCGTTTCTTGGAAAATAACTCCCTAAAACACCCCACAATTTACGTCTGTGGCACAAATAATGTGGGTGTCATTAAGAAGATTTTTTAAATGTTTATTTAATTGGTACAAAATAAAATCTAAATTAAATTAAATTAAATTAAACTAAAAATTCTAAACTATTATTTTTCCTAATGAAATGAGAGCATTCCAACAGAGCTGACCCACAAAGAGAACATATAAAATTGTTTTAAACGTTCTTAAGTTCGAAGTTAAGCAGCAAATTTCCAACAGCATAACTATTTACATAACTGAGTGTAAGAGTAAGAGAAGTCTTTATTAATCCCAAAGGAAATTGTTTCTCCAGTGGCTGCATTTTTTAACAGAAACAATGAGGTAAGAATAGAAATAAACAGAACAGAATAAAAATACTATATCAGTACATATACTGTATAAGAGGGGGGAAAAAACAGAGCTTTCAATAGAGCAGGAACTTTTATGATGCAGGAATGTTGATTAAGTCAATCATTTTCTTACGGATGTTAAACATTTTCTTTTTAACTATCAGTCTCACTCACTCTTTAGTATACTTAGATCTTCAGGGAGTAGATCTGTGGAGAGTGTAATCAAGCTGTCACTGTCTTGTTATCTTAAAGCTAGCATCTGCAGCCTGTCTGCTCCTGACATCACAGGGAATGTCAGGAAACGCCACATGGTTGGTCGCAACTTGGATGGGTTGAGCATATGGATGACAGGTAGCCAGACATCACCGCTTTTTTTTTTCTCTCATTAAGATACTACAGATTTGTCTTACTAAATGCTGCAGTATGAACCAATGATGTAAGATTTTAAATATTAAAGATATCTAGTTATGTTTACTTTACGCTAAAAAAAATGCCACATAAATACTGTACATTAAAGAATGTTCAGTGAATATTTCTGTAACTTACATCTTTACACTAGTAGGTTATGGCAAGATACTGTCTATGTCTGAGTCAATGAATCATTCATCCAACTAATTAATTTTAAACATTATTTATTTTAAAAAGGAAACAAATGGCTTTTTAGAAGCAAGCCACTGAATCATTCTTTTGCCTGATTTGCTAAAAAAAGCAATAAAGGAGTCATTGAATCATTTATTTAATGCATTTGTACAAAAATGCTGATGAATCCAAAAACTAAATCAGAACTAAAACTGAGTGTGTGTATCTACATATATATATATACTGTATATAAATAATATATAAAAAATAAAAATAATAGAGATTACTGAACTAAACTCCAGGCTTGTGCATAGAGCTAAATGACAACCATAGTGCGAGAAAAACAAAATACATGCAAATGACTCCTAATGCTACATTACAACATAAAATCTTGTTATCAAGAGAAAACAAACATGCAGATGAACAAACATAGGAAAGGGGAAACAGTACCTGTATGGATACATCACTGTAGGACCCTCCGATGACTCCAGAGATTGCGAGTGGAACATCATCATGGATGGCGTAGGATCCATCCGGACACGTGTACTCACTATCGTCCACTTTTGTAAGCGAAGCGCGCACAAATTCGAGCGACTGCTCTAGTGCATATGTGTCCTTTGAGCAAGTGTCCAGAATGTGGGCACCTAACGTTACCCCGGGCAAAATCTGATCATCTTGATTGATCCTGTCCAGGGCTAACAGCATCGCCTCAAGTCTCTGAATCCCTCTCTGTGCATTGATACGGCCACAGTCCTGAGCCCCCTCCCCCTTTTGATGAACAGGAAACAGGCCTCCAATCACCAGGTCCCCCTCCATTACGATCTCTTTCTTGGAGGTGTCAGTGTTGTAACCTGGGATAGCCAAGGCCTGGGGTGTTCTGGCCAATAGAAGCAGCAGTAGAGTGAGATGAAGCGGCCAGGAGGGGCCGTGATCTCTGAAATGAGCTGACCTTTGAGCCATGGTGAGCAAAGATCTGAATGCTTTACAGGTTGATCCCTATTTAAGCAGTCTCACTTGTTGGATAGGGATTGGGCTCAAGCAGTGCTAAAGGGAAGACTTCAGACACTTCAGTGCGCTTGTAAGCGGGCGTAGGCTAAGTCAAGCATCATCGCCATCTCCTCCTTGTTAGTGGAGTTAGTGAAGATCACAATCTGTGGATAAAACAGAGAGCAAGTGAGAATTAGATGCTGCACTGCAATACACAGTAATTGCTTTGATTTACCATTAAAGTGTTTTTGTTTGAGATAAGTAAAGAATAAGCTTAGTAACATGAACATTTCACAAGAAAAATCTATTTTAATCTAATGCATGCATTTTTTTTCTATACTTAAAAAATGTAGATCACCCCAAAATTAAAATTTTGTCCTTAATTAAGCCTGTCCTCAAACAAAAAACAACCTATTGTTAAGTTATAACATGTGATGTTGCTAAACTAATTTCGGGAGGAGCGTGTTCGAATAATTAAACACAGCTGGCTCCACTTTCTAATCATCTCGTTAGCCTATCCATTCTAAGAATATCCACAATAAATACTTTGTCTCTTTCCCTTCCACATCTCATTCTGAACATCCCTCCTACTGCACCTCTCCGCCTCGTCTCGCGCTTTCCCTCATGGGGGGCACGCAGAGTTCGAGCTGGTCTCCGGGCCTGCCCCACGGACAGCACGCCAAACATGTTATTATTATTATGAGGAAGCACAAAAAAAATACAAAAATTGTTAAATACTAGATTAATTGCAGTCTTCGTGATTGGTCATACAGCTCTCCGACATAATCAAAAATATCTTCATTTGTGTTTTGAAGACAAATGAGATAAATGAGACGGAGGTCAGGAATGACATAAAGCTGAGCATAATTAATGACTACATTTTCATTTTTGGGTGAACTTCAAAATCTACTTGGTAAATTGGTCAAATAGTGGTTTATGTAATCCTTTTGTGTGGGAACCACATTAATAATTTCCAGCGTTGCTGTATCTAGACAGGGATCCTGTATATCCATTTCCCAGCGTGCATTGCCTGGGACTGAATGGGGAGAGTAAATGTTGAAATGAAGTGTTTTTTTTTTGTGTTTTTAAGAAAGATGAAAAAAGTAAAAACTTAATATTTAATGTTTTGCTATGTTGGGATTTTGCAACTTTTCTCTCATATCGTGGAGTTTTTGAATTATTATTGTGGTGTAGAGTGAAGCTCAGTTATGAAAATATGGCTTTACTCAAAAAGAAATTGGTAACACTTCACATTAAGGTTTCATTTGTTAACATTAGTAAACTACATTATTTACCATAAAATAATGATAAAAAATATTTCTAGGTATTTATTAATCATTTTTACCCTAAATCAAGAACAGTTATCTGCAAGTGGGTAAGATAACCTTTCTTTAAGATAACATTGTTTTCACCTCTTTGAAATTAGTTCAGTTAATTAGTTAGGAAAGCTCTTAATTTGAAAGAGTTTGCATCTTGATTTAATAATATTTAGATATGCATTTGCATATTTAAAAAATAACACAAATACTGATTAAAAATTTTTGATTTAAAAAAGAAAAAAAAAATTTGAATTCACATAAAATTTATAAAATCTAGTGTTAGAGAACTATGTTAAATTGTCTATGAACCAAAAACATTTCCATAACATCAAAGGAGAGAAACTAGAAGATAAATAATGATCAGTGTTTCATTGCACTGTTAAAAAATATATATTTATATGAGTAATAAGACTCATATATGACATTTAAATCATACAATACATCACACATCATTAGGATACTAACCTGGCCAGTTAATTTTAAACAATTCGATTCAGTGAGACTTAGAACTTCAAACTTCGACTGAGAGGAAATTGGATCATTAGCATTTAATTTATTCTTTGCTTATCAGTGGTTGTAAGAGATCCCCAAATGAGATACTCAAATGTAATTTGTTCAAATATCATAATTTGGCTGCACTGATTTTCTCTGTAACTCTCAGAATTGAATTTCTCAGAATTTCTCTGTTATTCCATCAGGCTGCTGGATTTGTTAACTCACAGCGCTAGGTATGGGCTCCCTAAGGCCCCTTTCCCTTAAGCTCCTGGCTAGTCCATTGAGGGCTTTGTTCACTTGTGTATATGTGTGTGTGTGTGTGTGTGTGTGTGTGTGTTAGGCTCTCTGCTCAGGGGACAGTGTGAGCATTGTAGTGTAAAGCTAGCTCACATGAACTCATAGAGGATCACTATCAGACAGCTTGGAAGCCAACAGCTGCTTCACACACACACTGCAATCAGTATATTTACACTCAGAAAGACAGCGACCTTAAAAAAGTAGTTGCAGCATGCACATCAAAACAGATTTATTTATAAAAGATTCCCCATGTAAGCAAATTGACCGAAAAGGCCTAGTTTTGTTTCTCTCTCTTTCCTTTTTCTCTCTTTGTTATATACGAGCGGTATCAATGGGGAGCATAGAGTCTAATTTCACACATGCTAAGAGGTGTGGAGTACAGCTTTTGGACGCTGTGAATGATATAATTATGAGGTTTGCAGCCTCAACTCCTAGAGTGTGTGAGAAGAGTGTGTGTGTGGAGAGA
Source organism: Enteromius thamalakanensis (assembly GCA_032357475.1). Taxonomy (NCBI): domain Eukaryota; kingdom Metazoa; phylum Chordata; class Actinopteri; order Cypriniformes; family Cyprinidae; genus Enteromius; species Enteromius thamalakanensis. Next base: position 16,311,825 of record JAUCMT010000114.1, read on the forward strand.
CTGCATGCTGAGACGGTTATTTACTTTTACATTACTATGACTTTTCAACTGAACACCACTGGAATTTCAATGAGTGAAATAAGAAATAAACTACACTGATTTAACCTACATAAGACTGGTAGGGTTGATATTTCAAGGGGAGAATTCACTAAGAATGAATTGCACCTGCTAATAGCATCATCTTCACATGTGTTCTGAGTTGTTTCGGCTCCTAATTCACTAAAGGAATTACAGTATGCAAATCAGGTAACAGTCCCGACATGTTTAAGAAATTGTGCTGAATGCCATTTGCACAGCACAATTCCCCAGTTTGCAGGGTAAGTGGGAGTGCAATGTGTGGAAGATGCTGAATCAGTGGTTTAAAATGCCAAAAGGAATCATATATGTGCATCCTTGATATATGCTTGGATATAACACTCTTCCCCATCGTTCAATATTTTAATAAATTACAGATGTCATGGTTAATTGAAAATAAAGTGAAAAATAACTTTCCCAAAAGTCTGTGACTACTTTGTGAAACATCAGAAAGCTGAAGTGTCCATCAAGTAGGTTTTTAGTTAGATCAGTGAAACATAAACCACTGGTCAAAATTTTGGAATAATTACTATTACTATTATTAATATTTATAACGTTTGTTTGTTTTTTTAAATTCCCTTTTGCTTTTTTTGTTTTTTATTTATTTTTTGCTCACCAAGGCATTTATTAGATGTAAAAAAAATTATAATGATACAAATAATAATTTTAAAAAAATGTAGAAAAACAAATGTTTTCTATTTGAATATATGTATATTTTAAATATAATAAAATAGAAACAACCCTTTTAAAATAGTAATTGTGTCATAATATGTAGTATGGCACCCCATTTCTGCCTCTGAACAGAAAATGAGAAAACAAAAATCTTGCAATTCTGACTTTCTCATAGTTGCATAATGTAAACTCGCATTTCTGACTTTTTTTTTCTTGTAATTCTGAATTTTTTTGTGACTAATAAAGTCCAATTCTGAAGGAGCAAAAAAAAATGATATGATACAGTATAATTCACAATTGCATGCAATTCTGTGAATAAAGTCATGATAATACTTTATTTCGATGGCACACTTTAGACATTCTACTAACAATAAGTAACTTTGCAACTACGTGTCAGCTAGCAGTCATTAGAGTATTAGTCTGCTTAATATCTTCTAGCACTTTATTTTGGTGGATCCACAACATACTACATACTGAATAAAAGAAACTTTGCAAGTACATGTCAACTTTTTCTACTAACCATAAACCTACCCTAACAGTCTACTCAGAGTGTTAGTAGACATATAGTTGAGAATTAATGAGAATTAGTTGACATGTAGTTACTTATAGTTAGTAGAATGTCTAAATGGACTATCGAAATAAAGTGTAACCAAAGTGAAAACTGTGAGATATAAACTTACAATTATGAGATAAATGTCATAACTATAAGATTATATCTTGCAGTTCTGACAAAGGCCCTAAAAACTAATACAAAAGTTATTGACTTCTTGTTTTGTAATAAAACTGGAAAAAGTGATACAGAAAACCTTCATACAGTATGCATCTCGTTTTATCCAGATGTGTCCAAATTTCCAGTATTTTTTTTTCTTCTTAAATTTTTTTTTTAGTGAAACACCATTTTGAAGAAATCAAGACTTTAAATAAGCTGAGAAGGAAAAATACATTGTAAATTTTCACCAGGACGAGTGTTATAAACATCGAATGAAAACTCAAGAATAAAGAATGAACAACCAAGAAGAAGTCCAACAGACCAACAGAAAAGACAGTGCTTGGAAATTGGAGTCTGTTTGTGTGTGCACATTAATATCTCAACAAAATATGTGTTCATCTCACTGAGACACACACTTACTCATTAGGGTCTTCTCCCTACCCTTTGTTTCCATGGAAACTTGCCAGACAAGAGTGAAAGGAAGCGGGAGAGAGAGAGAGGGAACGAGCAAGAGAGAAGTGAGGCTGAAAGGGCCAATCTAGTCTGCTAGGATGGGAGTGGAGTCCCTATGGGAATTCTTGTAAAGCTGGTGTAAATTGGCTATATCTTTTTACGACATACATCCCCTGAACTGCATCTCTTAAGGATTAATACTCGCATCCCCTCGGAACCATAAAGATTATTTGAGACCGCTCTTCTCCACAACAGAATTTATTTATTGGATGATAAGCTTTTTAAGTAATATCTGACACCATGTACTGTAGGTAGAGAGAAGTATTGTAAAAATAAGATGAGGTTCTGTTGAAGTTGATCTAGGATTGCGGTGCAGTACGGTATAATGTTAAAGTGTTGAAAATGTCTCATATTTGTGAACAGAAATCAGGTCTGGGATATATGGCAAAGAACTGAAGAAGAAAACAAGAGCAAGTCCTGACAGCCATGCAGAACTTGTAGTTAACTTGCGATACATTTTACATCTACAATGCAACATTTAATAATAAACATGTAGAGCAGGATATGATTAACTGAATCGTGTCTGGCAGGTGACTGGAGAGGACATTCTGAAAAATAAAGATCATTGGTGGCATCAGCCTCCAATCATTATTGCAGAAGCAGAGTACTTTTTATATTTTGATAGTAATATATATTTGATAAAAAATATTAAAAATACATGCCCAAATAAAGATGCTGTCATTCTTTTCTCACCCTCAAAATCTTATCATTCGAACACGTAAGGAGATGTAAGGCAGAAGCTGCTCTTTTCCACAATAAAAGTAAATAGTGTCCGAGATCTCCACTGAATAATTACTTACAGTAAATGTTAGTATTTCAGATGGCTTCCTAAGACCTGAAATACAGTGCATATGAGTCATATGGTCTACTTTTATGATATTGATGTACTTTTTTACCCTTTTGGGAGCCAAAAGGGTAACCTTGGGACCTCTCTTTTTTATATGGAAGACTGAATGTTATTTAAAACTTATATTTTGTGTGTTATACAGAAGAAAGCAAACAACATGAGGGTAATTACAAGAAGTCATTTTTAGTAAGCTATCCCTTTAAGAAAGTACATTATGATTTCATGTTGACTTTAAGCTCTGAAGTTTATTTATTTCAACTTACAGAGATAGATGTCTGCATATTTACACTAGAGATATGGCAATCCTCAGCAACCGCGGTGAAGTGGAATATTACATTTACATTTATTCAAATTATGTAAATACATGGCAATTAAAGACCCATAAATTTGCCTGAATATCCAGTCCAATTTCCCCCCGTCTTTCTCTCTACTCTCCACTCCTTCTCCGCTATCACTTATATCTTCCGCTTCACCAGATGGCCTCTTCAATTTGATGGCGCTGCTTTTGCCAGTCTTCAAGACTGCTCCAGCAACACAGTGTGAAGACACAGGGGAACTGAGGGATGCTGGTACAGCGCGGAGGAAGAGACAGGACGCAAATAAGAGAGAGGAAGGAAGGAATGAGCAACCTTAAAGAGGAGGAAGGTCCTCCCAAAGTATTAATCCATTTCAGTATTTTCAATCTCATGCTGGCAAAGAGAGCAGCATGAATATGGTAATAGCACATCTAGGAGAGAGGTCATCTTTATGTAACCGCTAGGCCGAGGGAGGAAAAGGTAAGAGAGGAATTCCATACAAGGGCTCTTCTGCACTGATTAAAGACGAGAAACTATGTAAATGAATTTCAGGCCACATTTTAGATGACAAATATGAAATTTCCAGGGAAGCTGAGCATGTATGCTTCTGCACGCTTTTTTACCAATCCTAGAATCCTTCTCGGTGATAACCTGTGCTTATGCGACCAACCTGTTGTGGTCCACATCAATCATCAGGTAAACTGTAATCAACGCCGTCAAATACCAAACGCTCAATTTTAAATTGCATTTGCTACAGTTAGCCATCCGATAAATGCACATTAAACACTCATAAGAAAATGACAGCTTCTCTCGGTCTCTGCTACATTTGGCATATGCCGTGCCAAGTCCGTCCTGGCAGTGATAAAGCTGAAAACAATAAACTGACAGAATTACAACTTCAGTTTCTGCTAATCGCTGGATTGCAGTACATTTTTTCGACAAGCTGACAAATGTCTTTTTAATTTGGAGCGCCAAACCACAAATCCAATTCGAACTGTGAGCGTGAGTAATGCCACAGCCCAGAAAGCATGCCATTTGATAACCATCCAAAGACTTGGTGGCTGCTGTCCAAATGAGGTTTTGAACACCTTACTCAGGGCCCTTTGAGCAGCCACATCATCAACCACCATTTGAAGGAGAATTGCAATCAAGTGTGTACAACTGCTCACTCCAAGGGGCCAAAATGACAGTTAGACAAGGCTAAATGCACTGACGACTTTCTGGAAATCGGACTAGGAAACAATACAATGATTCTATTCACAGATTAAGCCATAATAAAAGATGGCTACTTCAAAAGCGTGAAATTAAGTAATTCAATTTTATTAACTAGTGGTTAGTTTTTATTTAACAAATGTGACTGGCCAAGACAAACAGGAGCTGATTCAAATTTGCACATTTAATGCAACAAATAGTGATAAATGATGTATATAAATATTTCATATTTAAATTAACTTATGTTCAGAGTTAACATGAGAAAAAGATGGCTGCTAATAATAGACCTTAGTCAGGTACACGGTATATAAGGATTATGTGCACAACTTTTTTATGTTGTCTTTTTTCAGAATGATTCTTTTTCAGCCAATTTTTTAAACAACAGTACAATCCATTGAACACACTGTATCCATCACAGCCTCAATTTAATTTAAGCAGTGTATAAATAAATAAATATTTTTTTTTCTTAAATTAATGTCGGTATTCAAAAAAGCTTTTGTGTTCTGCAGAAGAAAAGTCATTCAGAATTGAAACAACATGAGAGTAGATAGACGATGCCCGATAAATAAGAGAATTTCATGGCAGAAGTTATTTAAAATACTTTAAAATACTTCTGAATATACTTTTTTCAGCTCAAAACATTTTCAGAGTGGAACTAAAAAGGGCCACAGTGCAACTTGATTAATGATATCTGACAATATAATAAAACATAGCCTACTTTACCAGTTTTGCATTAAACCTTTAGAAGGTAAGTATCAAAGTTTATTATAGTTAATGAAAACGAACGAAAGCATTTTCGTTAACTGAAATAAAAATAATAACGAAATAAAACTGAAATAGAAAATAATTCTTTGATTAAAATCTCCACAAAAAAGCGACAAATCTAGCAACTTCTTGGACAAACAGCGAGTCTCTGGTACTTCCGCTCGAGCTCTTGTTTCACCTCGCTGCGTCTGTTCTGTTCAGCGAGCGGCTGAGAGGAGCAGAGCTTTTGGTTAAAATAGATATTATGTTGCATCTATCTCGATTTTTTTCTCGCCAAAATAACAGCATAGCCTTTGTCTATATCTTATGTGTATCTGAATTCATCAGACAATGCTTGATTATAAATCAGGATTTTAATCCAGATTAACATCTTGTAAAATAGAGCTAGTTTAGAAGGCCTAATAATGGGGTGCGTTTCAGTGACTATTTCATATACATTCTGTTTTTCTGGCAACAGAAACTATTAAATATATCAGTGAAAACAGTTATATTATAGTTTTTATTATACAATACTGTGCAATTCTGGTGATTTTAATTTATGCACCTGACAAATATCCTAATTTCCAAAAGAAAAAAACTAACACTGCAACTAATAAAAACTAAAACTAAGAAATTTCAAAATATAAAAACTAATAAAAACTAGCAAATCTGCCTCTAAAAGCTAATTAAAACTAACTGAATTTGAAAACAAAAAGTCACAACAAAATAAAAACTAAAACTAATAAAAAATCTAAAACTATTATAACCTTGGTAAGTATTAGACTGTAAGAGAATCACAGCCTACTGACCTTTTCACATGGTGTATATATTATCAGATCATAGTAAGAGACAACTAACATTTAAATGACATCCATTCCTTGCAACTCGGGGACGACAGAAAATAGCAACGCTGCCAATCAAGCCCTCCTACAGAATTAGACTACTTTTTTATACGCTCATCTGTAGATTATTTCAACATACTGTACATATGTATCTTTTTTTTACTGTCTGAGGCATCTTTTACAAGGACATAAGGATTTCTCATAAGCTTCTCCTCTGCATTCTATATGGTCTCTCCCCTCCTTCTCTAAACCTGTACATTATTCATGTCTCAGTCACTGGAGACCCATGAGCTGCTGCATACAGGGTTTCCCTTTTGCCTTTAAACACTTTAATGCAACCCTAATACATCACATTATGCATTTATCTGACACATACTCTCAGGAGTGTGAGTAAACACAAATATGGTCTTTTCTCCCTGTAGGACAAAGTACACAGCACAGACCCGCTGTGAAGAAACCCCGCTACATGTGTGCCTTTAGTTCTAGGTATTTGCATTTGGTTTAGTTTTTCTCTCTTTCTCTCAGAAGTACACAAATATATACACATGTGCCCTACTGCACAGATGCACAAAAGACACACAGATCCTGTCTCTGTGCGCGAGTCTCTCCTGGGATCTGCATGGTCGCAGAATTTCTCTGTAAGTCTTTTACCAGATGCTTGACAAGAAACACACACCATCTGCTGCTGAATGTGTCTGATGCATTCCAGAGAATCCTAGCATTACCTCAGACTGCCAGAGTGAAAATGAAGACATTCATTATTCACACACCACTTTTACCGTAAAAGTTTTTTTTGACAGATTGGTGACATTAAAAAGCTGCTATTGCGATATGCTGTAAACGGAATTGCACTTAGCAAAGATTAATTCAATGTTAAATCCATGAGCTTTGCTATATGGAAGAAGGTAAATGTCATAAGAATGCACCATTATGCAAATTATATATTCATCATTCGGTTATCACTTTGTCTATAAAGTTTAGGTAATAAAGCCAAACTTTATTAAGCGATAAGACTGAGTTAAGCTGCCTAATTTCATATAGCAATCACTTAATGTGTTAATCATGTGGTAGATTAATAAAACGATGTGTGATTATCTGGGAAGGAGATGTGATAAGATAGACATCTGTTTAATGAAAACATTCGCTCAACTGTCATGCCCATTGTCCGCTTGTGAAATGAATTCTGTCATCGTTTATTCACCCTCGTGTTATTTGGAAACCGTCTTAAAATATCTTGTATTTTCCATAGAAAAAAAGGAAGTCATAAACATTTAAAATGACATGAGAATGAGAAAAAGAACATCTAAATTCTTCACAGAAAGCTCTCCCATCCCAGACAGGACTCGAATTGAAGACTTTCTTGCAGTGAGGGGTAAATACTCCCATAAAACCATTGTGATTCTTTACGCCTCCATTACCTTTATCTTTGTTGCTGTAACCTATCAATCACTCCCATAGCAGAATAATCTCATCAGAGGTTAATCTGTTTCTTGCCTGCAAGACCTTTGTCAGCGTCTGTGATTTATCCCACCACCGTAAATTCTTCACCAAAATGCTTGTCGTCCAGACTAAAAAGCCATTAGTTGAACTCTGTGTTAGCAATTCTGAGTTTTATTGTTGATCAGTTTTCAAAGCGGCTGTGTTACTTGCAGATAAGGACTAAGGAGGCACTTTACACGGCATGGCGGTGATAACGCAGGTTTGCTGTGCTCACAGAGGCGTCTCCACTTTACTGGATCACTGAGACCTGATGGATTGGCTTTTATTTACCTCTCTCTCACTTTCCACTATATTTCTCTTCAATAATTTAGAAATAAATGTAAAATAATTGAAATGCTATTAATTGAAGCTAAATACACTCTTAAACAGTGTTCTTGACAGTGCTGCCATAGAATAACAGTTTTTGGTTCCACTAAAAACAACCAAACAAAGGATCTTTAAAGAAAAATCTCGCTCTTACATTTTTATAATCTGAAGAATCTTTTATCACAAAGAATACTGTGAGAAACAGAAAGGTTCTTTATGGAACCGTTTAGACAAAAAGATTCTTCTATGGCACGGTGAAGCAACTTTATTTTTAAGAGTGTAAATGCAATTCAAACATGTTTTATCCATGCATTCACAAATAATATACGAACACATTAGGGGGATTCGTAACCGTTTTTGATTCAACAAATAGAACCGATTCAAAGGAGTCATTTGTTCGAGAATCAGAATACATGCTCGCCTTGTTTCTGCGTTGTTTCATGTTAAAACAAAAACGTCATTAAAATCATTCAGTTGTTCAGGGAACCTCTTCGGTTCTTGTTTTCCAGCTTTACTGAGCAGAGACTGCGTGGCGCGATTCTTGACTCCCGCGCAAGTCTTCACTGAAGAGGATAAGAGCATGTCCGGCGCGAGCTTGAATTATTTAAAACTAACCAGCCTCGCAGTTCTTAGTCTCTGTTTGTGTTAGTTTTATGTATATATATATTTTTTTTTACCATGCTCGAAAGCCAAACTCACAAAATGGTCGTTAGCATGTGTTTATTTTAATATTTAATGCGTTCATTTTTAAAAATTCAGTTCATAAATAAAGACGAAATATGTAAAGTTAAATATGTAAAGATGATCATGTTATTTATGTTATCTTCCGTATGATGTCATTTTAGGAGACACCAGAGGTGGTTAAACCTGCACATTGTGATATAAAGCTGATATATAGCCTATATATGATTATCATTTGAAACATTTCAGAGAGGCAGCAATTAAAACCCAGGGCATGAAGTAAGAGAAATATTTAGACACGGACACAATAAAAAATAGAAAAGAAAAACGTCCCATAGAATGCAAAACGATGAATTTCAATTATGTTAACGGATAAAAATGTATATTCTAAAGGCAGTTGTCTCTTTGTTAAAATGATGGATCTCGTAAAAGTATTCAAAATGTTTACAGCATATACACGAACTGTTATTATGCAACACGTTAAAAATATTTACTTCCTAATGCGATTTGGGTAGTTTCAGGGTGGTGTGAAAGTCGACAAGCTTTCAAACGAATCCGCGATAAGCGCCTTTAAAGTCGTTCTAATAAGATTTCTCACTTAAGCCGTCAACAAACTAGTGATATGGTAATGCAAAGCTGGTTAAAACTGCTTTCCACTTCGCGAAACTGTTGAACATACATGCAACAAGCCACGATTTGACAGAAATGAAGTCAGAGTAGTGAGAACAGTCTTTGTATACATCCAGAGATGCGTTTCAGACACACCCCGGAGCGGAGCGGGAGTGTTTTGCTATTCAAAGCAAAATGTGATGAGATGTTACCTGTACGACTGTTTATCTGATCCGACACTGGCTTGTATTGCCTTTTTGAAAACGTGCCAAACCGACAGGCGTGTGCAAATGAAAAACAATGCAATGCTTTTATTTTAAAGAAGTCATTTATTTGTTATTATCATTATTGCTATTTATTGATCGCGTCAGATGTCAAAACGCAGTGCATTTTAACCAACTGTTAGCAACGCTAAGTTTATCCCTGTCTGCACATGTCGGGCTAACCTATATCCAGAATGCATACATGGTACATTTATATGAACAAATAAGAATCAAACGATAACCATCTTACCTGACCTGTCCAGTTCACCTCTCATCGACAGATTCCTGGCGGATCTACTTAAAGACATCTGGTTAGAAGTCCGTATCCTCGCATGCAGTTTATTATTACTCTAACGTAGAATTTAAAGCATATGGCTGAATTCCAGCAGTGGAATCCAGATCTCATTCAGCGGGGGAAGTTTGCATTGAGCGCGCTCCTCGGAGACGCTATGCGCGCGTGGAACTGTCCGTGGTGCTGAAAAGGCGTCGCGCGCGTCATTGGATTCCTTGAGATTTTTTTTGCCACCTAGACTGAATTAGCCTACCTAAAAGACGCGAAAGAACACTCCCTGCACACAAAGTTTTCTAAGTATTACAAAGCGTTAAAGAAACAATGGCAGCTTAACCTTTTATGCATACGTTTAACGCCTATTGACGACTCTGGGAGCGCGTGTGTGCATGCGTGCGTGCTCTGACGGGATTACATTTGCACAGATTTGATGTCTAACCCTGAAACGGTGAGCTCACAATCTCGTCTAGATTTCTTCAACTGAAAAACAACTCAAAAGTGGGCATGTATGCTAGATGCGTTTTCAATTCTCCGACAAACATCTACAACGAACGTTCACTGACCGCATATCGAGAAAACTATGCTGACACCAACTTGATTCAGTCTGTGCTAACTCCTCCGCGAGGCACAGAATATGTAAATACGCCGAAAGACGTCAGATTGTGTCGATTTTGTCTAATTGGCCAAGCACCAGTCTGCGACGGCGATGTATTAAGGTTGGCTCGTCAGAATCGCACATCTTGAGATCAATGTCCCATTTGGGGTCGATAGACAAGTTTCAACATGACATAAGTGGAGGGCACGAGCTCCCGTGAGGATTTTCTTAGACCGCGCAAAGATTGTGTACTGACCCTTTACACGTTGAGCCAGTCACAACCCATCTTGCATTATCAATGTTTTACAACTTGCGAGAGAGTATGCTTGAGAAATCTGTTTAGTCGTCTTGAAAATTAAAGATTACTTACAGATGGCATAGCTATTCCTCGAAGGATCTCAAACACGCTGCAATGTAAGTGACAGAAGCTAGTAAATAATATATATTCAGAACAACATATTGGGAAATTAGCAAAGTCTGACAATTTTTAGAGCAACGGATAGTTGACCCCCAAAACAAAAGTCATTAATTTAATCACCATCATGTTGTTTTGAAGCCCTATGAATTTCTTTTTTTCTGTAGAACAGAAAAGGAGATGCCAGGCAGAAATGTTCAGTCACCATTCACTTTCATTACATCTCTTTTCATGCAATAAAAGTGAATAGTGACTGAAGCCGTCATTCTACCTAACATGGAAAAGACAGTGCTCTTTTGAATTTAAAACATTACCATTGGTAATAGTGCTGTGGTGGTGACTAAATGTAAGATTCAGCCTCGGGTTGCTGTTTATTACAGCAGCACTATTACAAATGTGATGTTTATGCAGTTAGAAGGCAATAAATGAAAGACACATTACATACAAATATACAAGTATACAAAAACACATATAGTGGCCACTTAATGGGTTTCCAGTGAAAATAGATCCAAAGCAGCTCCTTTCCTGTGATGCACTAAGCTCACAACAATCATGTGACGAAGTGGTCAGGAGATAGAGAACCTGCCGGAGCTGTAGGATAACGCACTTGTATTGATCTGTATTGTTAATGGCAAACATATCATCTAAACAAATCTTAACTGCACAACAAAGGAGGACATTTACACCAAAGGGGATTTCTGAAGCTTAAAATAGATATTCTTATCAATTAGGACTAAGAACTATAAGGCTATATGGACAGAAATCTGCTTTGGAATTTATTACAATAATATTATACAATAATATATTTTCAATAATATTTATTTTTGTTGGTCTTTTCTTTTTGTTCAACTATTAAGCAGCACAACTGTTTACAACATGGATGATTAAAATAAATGTTTTTCTGTTGATTTCTGAAGGATTGTGTGACTGGAGTAATGATGAAACCTCAGCTTCGGCATTACAGGAATACAGTTATTTTAAATGTGACATTTTGTTTTTTCTTTACTTTTTGATCAAATAAATGCAGATTTGCCTAAGAAACTTCTTTTATAATCATAAATAATAATAATAATCTGACAGACATTGAATGGCAAGTATATATTAATTTACTTTAGTAATAAGGTTGCAGTAGCTGATAAAGTAAACACAAACCACAAACACTTTCCCATTTGCCTTACATATACTTTATACTTTTTTTTGCAGAATTACATGTAAAAGACTGATCAAATGACCTGCTAAACATCCGAGAGTAACCATCAGTATCAAAAGATGAAATAGTGCAGGATACAAATGATAATCCAACATTCTGACACAGTAAGAAATATACAATCCAAAACAAGCAACAGTCCTTATGCTGAACACCCTGTTTCTCTCAGTCAGCTTATGAATAATAAGAAAAGAATAAGAAAATTAATTTACTTGAATATGTCATGTGTACTGTTTGTATTGACTTTTCCTTTCCAAGAAAAAAAACAATAAATCAATTACATGCAGAGGGCACAAAAACAGTCAAATTAACACACTCCAATCATTAACAACATGCACTTTTTATTCTCACTCTTTTCAGTTCTATTCTACAGCAACAAACAGCATTTGGAATGAATTATTCATGTTTCGAAGCAAACGTTACCGAATACATCATCTGTAGAACACGTTAATGAAATAAAATGTCTGATTAAGCTTCATTTAGTTGAGTTAATAGTGTTAACTCGTTTTCAGAATCTGCCTGAATGTAGTTTATGATTACCGTGGGAAGGCAGACAATAAAAAAAGCAACATATACAATTGGTTTCCTCAGAAATAAATACAAAGCCCAAGAATAATGTGCATTTCATTAAGTGTTTAATAAAAGGTTCTGAAAGGGATAACTGCTTGTTTGCTGATAACAAAGAAGCGACTTTTTGGATATTTATGGATGTTAATTTCAAAGCCGTAAGAAGAGAAAAAAAAAAGAAAAGCCTTTGATGATTTCAAAGACACAGACAAACTTTCTCCCTTTCACACATGCACCCACACTCACATATGCACTCATCATTCACCCACATTCCCTCTAATCTGCTTTATCCTCCATTGTTTCTCCCACCAACATAGGTTTCTGCTGTCTATTATGGTCTTCCTCCTCCGCTTCGTTTTCCTTCTCCTTCTCCTCTTCCACTTCCATGTCCAGTTCCTCAAAGGAAGAGCCACTGCCCACAGACTCACTGGACCCCTTGCCCCCTTGGTCCCCATCCTCACTTTGTCCTTCTTCCTCACCCAAGCTCTCCGGTAACGTGGCTGAAGCCTCCATCACATCCCTGCTCTCTTCAACCACTTCCTGGATCACTTGGCTCGACTTTTTCTCTGGTTCACCTGGAACATACAGTTCATCACCAGGTTAATCAATTAAAATTTTGCCCCTGTGACACAGAATATCTGTGTTTCTTCATACAAAGCAAATCTTCTTGTACTTACAAAGATCCCTTTGATATTATTAAGAACATGTTTGAGTGAACAGACTTAGAAATTTGGTTAGAATTTCTAAGGTCGTCCTGGATATAGATTACAGTAGTTTGCTTTCGTCATCGAAACAGATTTGGAGAAATTTTACAATATTATCTCTTGCCCAGCAATGGATCTTTTGCAGTGAATGGGTGCCGTCAGAATGAGAATCAGACAGATGATAAAAACATCACATAATCCATAATACTGCTTTGTCCAGTGGAAAAAGTCCATTGTTGACTTCTCACATCAAATTCATGTTTGTTAAGAGCCGATTTTGCAGTACATGATTCCGAAAAGGTGCCTTTTTCACTGGAGAAAGCAGTGTCTTGTCTTAGATGAAAAAATATTTTAAAGTTAAAAACTTCTTAATGATTTATTTTGTTTCTTACAAACGCACAGATTTACACTTCACACAACATTAACTGATGGGCTGGAGTCACGTCAATTATTCGTAGACTATGATAATGTTTTTATCTGCTGTTTGGACTCTCATTCTGACTTCACCCATTCTCTGCAGAGGATCCATTGCTGAGCAAGTGATGTAAACTCTGATGAGAAAGGTTCTTTGTGAAACATGAAATTGCTGTGAATACCCACTCTTGGAATTTTTTATACTGTAAATGTAAAAAAAATAAGCTAATAAAAGTTTCAAACTTAAATTATAAAATAAAAAAAAGGCAAATGGCAGTTTAAAGTCCTGCTGTTATCGCTGATAGCCTTCGGGGATCCTTTAATGGCATTTCAGCATCAGAGGGTTACAGTCATTTACTAACAGCAGTATAATTGCAAGAAGCTGTGCTGTTATCGTGACACACACCAGGTGAGAGCTATAATTGCCAAAAAGCTAAATATAAGCTAAAACAACCCCCAAAGGCTGTGTTTGAGCCAAATTAAAAATGTCTCCAAAGGGATTTCAAATATTTAACTCAGAATTAAAGGTGAGGCTTCAGTAAACAGCTGTGATTCTGTTGGGGGAGAAAAGGAACAAATACAAGAGGAATAGAAGCTTTACGAATCGAGTTTAGTGGTCACTACAGCAGTTAAGGTTAAAGCAGCTGTTAACATTTTAAGTACTAGTGATATTATTATGGCTGTACCTAGATTAAGTACTAATAAAAACAAAAAAAACAAGTGCTAAATTTATTGGATTTATCAAAAAAAAAAACTAAGTAGGCACTACATTATTGTGGCAGACGGGTTCTGTGAAAATAGAGCGAAAAGTAACTTAAAAATACACACAGAAAAATAATTAAAGGCATTAGGTGAGAAAGAAATTGGGCAAGAGTAAATGTGGTGTAATTTACGAGGGCCATGACTGCAATCCTTTGCTACAACTATTTTAAAATGCTTAAAATAAACACAAATAAAGTGGCTGAATCTGAAAGAGGAAGGGAGAGGGGAGGAAGGAAGGAAGAGAACGGGAGAGAATCTATACTGTGAGTCTAATACCAGCTATTTAAACTAGAATAAAACTTCCCATTCGGCCAAATTTCTTTTAGGACAGCGGTGAATGTGACCTCTCGTCCCACCCTGCTCTTATCTAGCTCATCTCAACATATTAGATATGGCATCTCAATTAAACAATAGCTCTCAGCTCATTGTGAAGATTCACACCGGCATAAAAGACGAGCAGTGAGGGGAAAACCTTTTCAAACCCAATTAGGTGCCACAATAAACCTTATATTTGCCCATCACATGAATATGCTTAAATGTCATTCATTTTAAATGAATCCTCCCCAAGAATCCTGAATGAATGACAGTAATAAACTCCGGGTCAAAGCAATAACCTACTCAGCTATGCAAACCACAACCTCAAAATATAATAGATCTGTATATGCTGGAACAAGTAATATTTTGTTCCATATTTGTTTATGTATTTATACACAGGCAGCAAGCAGTTTTTAATAATTATTTTTTATAAATAGCCTTTTATATCTTCTAATTTTAGCATTTTGTTTTTTATGTTTTATTCTTCAAAAATATAATAAAAACATGTTCAAATGTAATGTTGTGAAATATTGTAAAAAAATTAAAATATGTGCTTTTTTAGTTTAAATATATTTTAATAACATAATATATGTTTTATACCCTTGTGATGGCAAAGCTGATTTTGTCACACGAGCCTTCAGAAATCATTGGAATATGCTGATTTGGTGCTCAAATATTATTGGTGACCAAGTGTTATTTAAGGTGCTCATAATCAAAAACAAGTTTTTGATGCTTTTTCTATTTGGAAACACATTTTCTCAGGATTCTTTGACGAATAGGAAGTTCATTGACAGCATTTATTTGAAAAATGATTTATGTGTAATATAATAAATATCTTTACTATCACTTTTAGTCAATGTAATGCATCCTTGCTGGGAAAAAAAAAGTATTTTTAAAATTGTATTTCCACCCAACTTTGGATTAAAACGGAAATCGTTACCCAATCCGTTCATCTTAAACCTACTTGTAAGACAGCATCTTCCTTCCCAAGTCCAAGTCACCACAGCTAATTATAACCTCTCAGCCAGAGTATGAGAGAAACCTTTTAACAACCCAAAAGGGTACAGCTAAGATTAGACTGGGCTTTCCGGTCCTGGTGAATTTGCCTGTTCTTGTCCTTCACATTACACAATGTACCCTTGGTGCTCTTGAGCACCGTGACACTGGAATTAGCTCTGTTCACAGCTTGAATGACACTCTCTAAAAGATCATTGTCACATTTGAGAATGATCATTTGGGAGCAGAACGTGATGCTCAGTGGGTCCCTAGATCCACTTCTTCTAATCACTTTCCTGGCCCTAATAACTCACCTTATCGTCATTATCAGGTTCAGTTCTAGACAGATCCCGGCCTGCCAGAATCTCAGAGTGTCAGACCACAGGAGATAAACGCAAATGATTAAATATGGAAAACGAGAAACTAAGGCCATTAACCAGTATAATATAAACAGCATAGTGATATTAAACTCAGAAAATTAACTTTTCATTGAACACTTAGTCTACAGTAGGTGTTAGTGAATAGAAAAATCCAAATAACAAAGAAAAATATTAAAATATGTGCTTTATATAATACATATATAATACTATCTTTTTTCCAATCACTTTGTATGTGCACTATTATATCACTGAAAAACAATAAACAGTTTTGGCACTAACATGTCTAATATTTGATATGTGGGAATTAACTTTTTATACACATTATATATATATACACTGTATATACTGTTTATATAAAAACAATTATATATTAATAAATGTAGTCTGTATATATCAGACTATGTGTTCATATGTGTGTTCTTTTGGATGCAATTAACCATAATTATATATATATATATACTGTATATATATATATATATATATATAAAACTCAAATGCTTTTAGTGTGAAAGCACATGTGAAGTGAATATGTTCAGTGCTGCACACGTTTATATACTGCTGTGCATTTGTTATAAATAAAGGTCACTGCATGTTCACAACTCACTGAACTCACTGAACGCATCCAATAAGCTTGAAATACCCACACTGACCTCCAAGCCCAGCCTTCAGTGCGTAAATCTAAAGTTCTTTGGTTCATGTTAAAGCAGCTATGAGACGAAAGAGACAGGAACGGATGGAGAAAGAGAGAGTGAAAGAGAGATGAATTGCCCTGCAATACCCCAAACGAAGGAGTTTGATTCACAACCTGCACTTGTCAGATCCAGCTGAGCAGCTGTGATTGAACGGCCTTTAATTAAGAGAGCTGCAGGCGCACACACACACACACACACACACACACACACACACACACACACACACACACACACACACAGAGTTTAGCTGTTGTTCCGCTGGAGTAATGACTCTGTTTAGCTGTGCAGAGCAGAAAACAGCCCTCGGACTTTAGCATCAATCTTCACAGCCATTTGTTTTACTGACCACAGAGTGAATTGTGAACAACTGCTGCCGTAACTGAGCCACACTCTTTCATTTTTCTCAGTTTCACAGAGCTTGTCGGCTCACAACAGAGACATAATACAGCAGATAAGGTGTGACTACTCTGCAATTGCTCTGGAATAAATGCACATGATGAATGAGTGCACATGCCGTTTTAATACTGCAGGCAGGTTCTGACAGATTTATAACATCTGAAATGAAAGTAACAGTTTAGGATCTTAAGCTAAAAAACTGGACATTGAACGTGGCAATCACATCTGTCTGTAACTGCATATATATATTACTGATCTCACTACAAGATATTACTAGATAAATTACTGAGATATTACTGGACTAAGTATGAGAATTTAATATTGATACCAAATATATATATATATAAAAAAGTACATTTATTTGAAAATTATTAGGTTTTTAATGCAAATTCATACTGATTATTTTTGTTCATGATGACGAGGATGAAGGTAATAATGATAGCAATAACAATTATATAATTTAAATTTTATGTCTACCTTTTTAAAAGCAAATTATTACAGATTATTCTTGATGATAATGAAAGAATATGAGAAGAATAAGATGAAGTCTAATTCTTATACTGGGCCGATGAGAATAGTAACATACCCGCCACCAGCGCTGTAACATCAGCATCTTTATGCTCCACTGTCTCCTCAGTGTCATCAGATGTGTTCTTCTCAAGCAGTTCCGGCACACAGAAGTCCTCCTGATTCTCCAGAGGACACATGTAATGGATCAAATCCCCTTTGCATATCTCCAAGAATGGATATGCATTCAGACGCCTTTCCTAAAAGAACAACAACAACAAAAAAAAAGTTCTTGGATTTTATTAACTGATCATATGCAACTCAATGCAATTTCAAATTAATCTGCAGAGGTTTCCTTTAAACTGTTGGCCAACATGATTCAGCTATTATAATAATTTTGGCAACATAATAGCTATATAAACAACAAACCATGAGCTGAGAAATTAGTAGTGACACCAATTTATTTGCTCTTCAATACATTCAGTACTAATTATTTCTATTCATTATTGCCAAGAAGGGAACGACACTGTCCTTTGCAAAAGACCTTCA
Organism: Enteromius thamalakanensis; assembly: GCA_032357475.1. Taxonomy (NCBI): domain Eukaryota; kingdom Metazoa; phylum Chordata; class Actinopteri; order Cypriniformes; family Cyprinidae; genus Enteromius; species Enteromius thamalakanensis. The sequence continues at coordinate 16,329,882 of JAUCMT010000114.1, forward strand.
GTGATGTCCCGCCTCATTAGAATCAAACTTAGGTAAGACCTTTACTGATCAAACACGCCAGCCTTATGACAACTTTGCAGCTGGACTTAGCAGGAGTTTACACCAATTATTCTGCTTTTAATGAAGCGGCCTCATTAAGGATAAGACCAAAATGCCACTGTAATGATCTGAAAGAACAATGCAAAACAGCAAGAGGATCAGGTTGTTATGCGAATAAAATCACTAAGCGTGAAATCGTGAACTAAAGTTAAGGCATTCTGGACTATAATTTCGAAAAAACAGCTCTAGTGTGTTTAAAAGACATTAAAAGCATTTAGAGACCACTGCAACTTATAAAAACTGAAGTATTTCGTCTTTATTTATTCATTCACGCACAGTAAGCCATGACTATATTTTAAGATGTCATATAATAATGTACTGTATATCGTAAACCTCATATGTAACCAACAACCTCAAGCTTATCGGTTCAGATTAAATTAAAATAAGAACAGATTTAAAATGCATAAAGTAAGAATATATGAATATTTGATATGACATGTCATAAAACATCTTTAAGGTTTCCCCATATAGAGCCAGAATACATGTGCAGAAAATACTTGCAATGCATGGTAATAAAAATGCAGATGCTAGACACATCAGACAGGGTTGTAATATTGTTTTGCACTGTGAGTGCTTTGATATATATATTTATATACAGTATATGGAGGATGTTATATTCTACTGAGCCCTCAGGACAGAGCTGTGTTCCATAATTGTACTCCCTCTTCGTGCTGAGAGCTTTGTTTTGATACAGTAACACTGTTTAAGGCCCATAGAAATGACAAGTGCCATAATAAAACAAGGTAGAGGCGGAAACAAATGCATGCATGTACAAATGTGAACCAACAGACATACGCCATTCATTAACAGAGTAACCTGACGCTCATATGATTTTAAACAAACATTATAAAACGGTCATATAGAAAGACAAACATTTGGCAAAATGTTAAAGATCTGAACAAAATATTACAGATTAATAATTTAATGAAATTTTATGAAAATATCAGCTTTTATTTTTTATTATTATTTTTTTTTACAGTGTCCTTGTTACAGTTTAATTACACATTTGAGTATTGGGTTGTATTAATTAACTAAATGTACTTACTATATGGTTAGGGTTAGAATGAGGAATTGGTTTAGTGTTAGTTGCATCTATTTACATACATGTAATATTTACATGTAATTATAAGGGCTGCACAATTTGGGAAAAATGTCGCATTGCGATCATTAAGTCAAAATTGCATTTTGCGATATGATAAACAAGTGGTTTGACTCAACTTGCTTGTTATCAAGGAAAATGCACACACAGATTACTAATAATGCTGAAATTTGTATTACCGAGATACAGTATACAGTGCAATCTAGCAATAAATAACATATAAATAACAGTAACATCTTTACATTACTGAATTAAATTACATTAAATTAATTTTAAAATTAAATTAAAAAGTCAAAAGTACACGTAACAATTTTTGTATTTTTACATGTTGTCCCAAAACATTTAAGCAGGATGTAACATATATTTCTTTTGGTATCTCTTGTCCAGTGTGCCAATCATTTTATCAAATCCCTCTTTGCTAAAAGTGCGTTCACACCTAAGGCGACTTAGGCGAGTATATCTCGCTATTCACGTGTAGTTGGACACTTGAAAATTTCGAACACGCCGCTTCCGCGCTGCTTATGCGTGCAGTAAAACCTTAATAATAAAGCTTAATTCGCATTAGTCGCACTGCAGGATGTCTTGCGTCTTTGCATTGACTTAACGCTTCTTTCGCATCTGTTGTGAACGCAAGAATGAATGTCCTGTTACGTCCACGAATGCATTTGTTTATTTAATATAATCGCAACATTTGCTGTAATGTAATCGCATAGGCTGATATCGCAATTGCAATATGATTAATCGTGCAGCATTAGCAATTATACAAAAATATTGTAACAGGAAAAAAGAAAAGCATTACCAAATAAAGTATTACAGTAAAACAAAGTGTTACCAAAAAATAAAAATATATAGCGTGTTTTATGAAAAATATTACATACAAGTGTATGATTTTCCATAATTTACTTGTAGTACACTCATTTACTTGAACCCTAAGAATTCACTACATTCTTTTGTTTTGTAGTGCTCTCATTATAACTTTAGGTATATGATAGTCCCAGTCATAATTATTGCTGATCTTCATTGTGTGTCCTGCTTGCGCTATGCGCAGAAGAGATAAGGGCTTTACTGCAGCAGAACTCAACCAAATCTTATGACATAAACAATATACACATTCCCAGCTGAAATGTTTTAAAATCACTTGTACCCTACCTGATCGAAAAAAAATCCAGTCTTTCACGCTGCCTCAATTTGAGTCTTGTTAAAGATTTAAATCCCTGCCACCAAGATGCACCTCTGTCGGTCATGGATTATGGAAAATGAAACTATATTTAAATCTATAGGGGTGATTTATTCACACAGGTTAAAATATTAATTTAAAGCTTCTTTCTTTTCAGATTCTTATTTAAAGCATTATTTTAATAGGCTGTATAAAACCTGTAGTTCTACGTGAAATCAGACATTGAACACCCCCATAGAGTCGAATGGTATGATTATATAATCCCGCGAATATTCAACTGTGAGATTGGGAGTCGAATCAGGCTCCTCGAATCGAATTGTCGACTATTCGAGGACAACCCTAATGCATATATACTCTCTCTCTCTCTCTATATATATATTTTTTATTTATTTTTTTATTTATTTATTTTTTTGTTTTGTTTTGTTTCGTTTTTTTAATCAATAAAACTTTCAATTCTGTTACGCTATTGTCAGCATTGTTACTCTATGGCAGAGGTCTTCAACCCTGCTCGTGGGGACCCACTGTCCTCCTAAATTTATTTTCATTTATTTATTCAATTTATTTATTTACTTTAGCACATCTGCCTTTGTCTTTTCAAGCAATCTTGAGGAACCTGATTGGCTGCGTCAGGTGTATTTGATTAAGGTTGTAGCTAAACTCTGTAGGACAGTGGGTCCCCAGGAACAGGGTTGAAGACCTATGATCTCTGCTAAAAGAGTTTGATGGTAACACAATAGTCCGACACCAAATAAACCAGGAATTATAGAATCA
>JAUCMT010000114.1:16348574-16358980 GCA_032357475.1 Enteromius thamalakanensis
TCAGTGCTTTGCTACAATCTGTATTGTTAAAAGCGCTATATAAATAAAAGTGACTTGACTTGACTTGACTTGACAAATGACAACTTTCTCACCTCCAATTCACATTAAAGAACTGACTAATTATTATACTTTTTCTTGGTAAAAACAAAGCCACAAGACATTGCTACAGGAAGATGCTTACTGTTATCTGAGGGGATGTCTACCAAACATTTTTCTGAAGCATGCCTAAACTTAAATGACGAATATTGTCATTCAGGAAGACAGAAAAGTCTGTGTTTAGAGAATGTAAATTGTTTCTCACTAAAGCCAACAAGCGCCCTTGGTGCACACAAACATGTCTTCTCTAAGGCAAGCCCTGAAGCAACACGTCACACACACATTCACAAGGCAAAGTGACTACATGCATTGCATTCTGATTCACTCTGTTGTAATTGGTTATGTTTGGGCTAAGCCCCAGCTTTTGTTTTGGTAAGTATCTCTTGATTTAAATATATGTTTATTCTGCAATCCACCCTTTTTGTTCTTAATCAGAGAACAAGAATGAAGGGATTGTTGAGATTTTACTGAATCAAAAATACCAAAAATTCCTAATCATAATGCTTAATACATACTTTATACAACAACAACAATAATAATAATAATAATGACAATAATAATAGTAAAAAAATAAGAATAGTCATAATAATAATATATTATATATAGTTTAGAAGATAATTTATTTTTAAAATAATCATAGGTGTTGTTAACAGATAATTGCACTTTTTCCAAAGAGATACATTTAAAAATTTTGGAAATTTATATTTCAAAACAACTGTGAATGATATAGACCATTTTTATTATTTGTAATAGTAGCAATAATAGTAATATGTACTATAATATATAATAAAATATAATAATTATTAATATTATTAGAAATGTCTGGTTATTATAGTGCATAAAGTCCAAATAAACAATAACTAATAATATAGCTGTGGTAAATATCACAGAGACATTAGCTCTTGAACATTATTGAAATTAAATTTAAGAATAAAGTTAATATAAAACTGACAAATTCTGGAGCATCTGGAAATCTCTGCATTCTTTTTTATAGAAAAATGTATAATATATAAAATATATATTATATTCATGGTCTGTTCCAAGGAAACTTGTATTGTATTTTTATATGTATGTTTTATATAGTTTATGCAGGTAGACATATACATAACAGAATTGCTGCAAACAATGTTGGTACTGTATGTGCGTCTAAGAATTAATAAAAAAAAATATTTTAAAGTATAAAATACAATTTTATCTGCATCAGATTAAAATAATACAATTTAAAAAACACTATATTGGTTATTCTCTGAAATAATTCTGTTGATTGTCAGCACGTCAGTTCTTCCCACCTTAATGCAATAATAAGCTGTTCTGGACATAAGGTCAGTTCTTTCAGATATAACTTCATGGAAACCAACCGCAGTATCTCTCTGGACATCATTAAAGGTTAACCTCGAGGTTAAGCTTGAAGCACTCTTTAAAACATTCACAACCCTGAGCCCATACAAACAGAAGGATGTTGCCACATCCATGTAGCTTCTCACCATTATTATTTCATGAAAACTGACAAAGGAAACCAATCTTATTCACACAGACCTATTATTAGACTGCAGTGACGATGGAAGACCAAAACAGACATCTGTTGATGCAGTGCCAAGTCTTACACTGAAGGAGCTAAAAAAGAATTAGCACAATTGTGTCTGCCGTCTGCTGCGCCTCTGTGCTTCCCGCTAACATCCAAATCACAGTGCTGTGATATGGGGCAGTTTTGTTGTGTTAGTTTGGCCTGCTTTCATGTTGAAGTTCTGCACTTGCTAATTGGGTTTGTAGTTCCCTGTTGGGATCTCAGAGAGCTTTGTCAGCAGTAGAGGAGAGGGCAGAGGAATATACGGGTCAAAACAAAAACATACTTAAACCCAAGTCCCCATCCAGTTTCTCAGCGAGAGTTTGTGCTGTTGTGGCCAGAACTGCATGGCCCGAGGCTGAGAAGAAAATAATGCAGGTAAATGATGACAGAGAGGAATTTTAAAACCCAACGGGAAAGATGAGAGCAGAAATCACATTCAAACACAGGCATGCTGCCATTTTTTTCTCAGAGTGCATTAGCTGAATGTGAATAAAATTAGTAGTTGGGGTGTGCTAATGTCGAGAGGCTGATTATATGTTTATTGGTGTTTTGGTCAGAAACTGAAAGACCTACCCAGGAGGGAGAACATTTTCTCTGAATCATCAAAACAGTCTTACATGACATCCATTCAGAGCCGGCAGGCAATTACTATAAGAAGCGGAGCAGTAGATGGTCGTACAGTAGCACACAATAATAGTGTACAAGTGTTTCTAGACTTACTCTTTTAAGTGCAAGGATCCTTTTGTTTGGTAATAAGGGAAAAAAAACAAAGAAATATCCAATTTGTCCTGTTAGCCATTATTTAAAGCACATCATCTCTGAGCTGTTCATTTGCCATCTATTAAACTGGTTTTCCATGGCTGTTTTTAATTTTTATTTTTATAAATATATTTATTTTTTTATTAAAAAATGTCTAATTAACCAAGTTTCCATCCACTTATGTTTTATGTAAAATTGAGATGATATAAATATAAATATACTCACGTAAGTGCATGGTTGCATAATATTTAATGCATATATGCCACTGCATTTCTTCTATTTTAAACTATTAATACTGTGGATTAAGCAGGAAAGATCATGCATCTTGTCATCTTTTCTGTGTATGTGTATGAAGACAAAAAAAGAAGAATGCAGGGAGGTCACTCACACACATACATATACATACTCACACATATATATATATATATATATATATATATATATATATACACACACACACACATCCTGATTGCAGTCACTTAAGCTATTTTAGGATTCTTAAATTGGAATGCAAATATAGCAATATATATATATATGTGTGTGTGTGTGTGTGTGTGTCAAATGATTAATACAGATTAATCGCATCCAAAAGAAAGTTTTTTGTTTACATAATTTTTATATTATGTATTTTGAAAACACATGTATGCATGAATATATTTTGAAAATATTTACATGTGTATATTGTACAGTTTGTATAAAAACAATTACAACTATGCAGAGTCCCCATAAACCACAAATACCAAAGGGTGTGTGTTTGTGCATCCTTGAATGTTTTTATTACATTTAAAATTTTATTCAGTAAAAAAAAAATGCTATAAACTATATATCATTACCAACTAGATATTTTCTAGATACGCATAAAAAATATTTTCAATCTTCATATATTCAAAAGTAAGCAGTGCTTTTTTCCAGCAAACTGGTCGCAAAAAATAATAAATATTTTTAAAAAATTAGTTTCACTATTTGGATGGAAACATACTGTAATTACACTTGAAGCACATAGCTTCACTGTGAAAAAATATATATATTTTAGATTTACAGTATAATCATGATAATCAATAGCCTGGGCCCGGTCATACTTCCTTTGACGCTACATTGTTTCGCGAGCAAAGTTAGTCTGGCCAAGCTGCCGTTTTAGAGCAATTCAGATTCCCAAAAAAGTGGGAACCAATGAGAAACGAGCTCCCGGCACTACTGAGGCGGGTGTAACACGATGACGCAGCACTTCTGCTGAGTGGTTTGATTGGTTGTAGATTCGTCCAGTAGTATACAGAGGCATCTGATGGACGCAGGTTAAGCTCGCCTACCAGAAGGCAGGTAGTAAGGTAGCTTTGCCAGACTATAGCTCCTATGAGCTTTATAGTCGCGGTAGCCAGGCTAGATAATCAAGTGACGACCTAGTAAAAATTGCTATATTTCATAAATAAATTATTTTTATTCAAGTACTACCTACCTTGGCCTTTTATAAACTCTTGACTAGACCTGTGTCCTGTACTGTCCTTTTTTTATTTGTTTTTTTTTCAGGTGTTCTTCTGGTGACTAATGCAAAGTGCCACAGTGAGGTGTGTAATAAACTCTCTGTCTTGAGTTTTGTCATTTTAGCTGTACTTCCCCCTTCATCCAAAGGCCTGGCTTAAGTGAGCTTGTTGCTAGGGCAACCGTCTCCTCTGAGCATCACTTTTCCATGGAGACAGAATTCTTTGATAATCCAAGGGATTGAGAGGGAGGAGGTGGGTGAGGAGGAGTAGAGTGCTTTGCTGTGTCCTCTGAGGCAGACAGACTCTCTCACACACACACCGTGAGTTAACTTAATGCAACAACTCAAACGTCACTGACTACATAAAACCCATGCAGTCTCACAGACGCACAGACTGTAAACCAGAAAGAGCTGACGCAACCTAGCACTTGACTTTTATATTTTTCACCATCTTCTATGAGGTTCAAAGACGTTCTAAAAGCATTTTTACTATATTATTATTAGTTTAATAGTTGTAATGTTAATATTTTATTCTCAAAACTTTATGAATTTTCACAATTTAAACTTTGCCAATTTGTTTTTGCATGTAAGCTCACTGCCACTAAAGTATGCTATGGTGAGGTTACCAGTTTTAAGAATAAATTCAAAACGTTTTGTGAATATTTTTCAACAAATATTAATACATTTGCAATGTTATGATTTCATTTTAGTTTTTAAAAATGTGACCTTTTTAAATAGTCTTCTGCGTGCAAAACTCACTGCCACTTTACTATGATGTTTAGACAGATTGCCAGTTTTATAATAAATTAGAAACCTTACGTTACTGTATGTGATATTTTCCCCCAAATATTCCTAGTTTAATCTTGTAATGTTATTTCATTCATGAATTTATTGAAAGAATGAACTTTATTCACATTATTGTTTACTAAATATTACTTTAAAAATAATTAATTACAAGAATGAAGTTTAAATTAAGAAATTCAAAACCTTACATGAATATTTGTTACTAATCTCAATGTTCTGATTTCATTTTATGAACTAATCTTTGCAATTTTGACCTTATCAAAAAGCAACTAGTTTTAAGTTTTTAGAGGCAACCTTTTCAAGCACCACTTTTAAAAGAATTTGCATCTCTGTAAAACCTCAGAGAAGACAGAGTGAACCAAAACTGCCACAATAGCATGTGGGAGATAAATTCTTGCATTCTGCACACATGCAAGGAACATGTAACATGAAAGAAAATGAGGGAAATGGAAATAGAGGATGGGGATTGGGAATTGTTCTGCGATGTGTGACTGCAGCAAATGGAAATGTTATCCCTCATCATTAGTGCACGACTAACAATCGGACCCAGCGCAGGCATACGCCGCTATCTCATTATAAAAGTGCATTAGTGTGAGATTGTGCAACTGAGTGAGTGAGCAAGAGGGCACAAAAAGGCACAGGGTGTAATATGGGTCAGATTATTACGTCTTGTGTCATACTCTTTTCTTCCTAATGCTAAGAAAAACAGATCAACTCCCAAGGCAGCAGAATGGTGTTGGTGGTAGGTGGTGCTAGGGAATGCTAATGGCAGAGAGTAGATGAGATTTCTACTGACGCATATGCACATTTCTGCAGCCGCTAACTCTCTGCACAGGCCAGAGACATGGACATGGTGTTTGCCACGCCTCAGTGATTTCTTTTGCCCATCTCTTAAAGCCTGACCTACACAGAGCCCTTTCATAAGGAAGACTTTATTTATACTTATAGTCACACCAAAATACCAAGTGATGGATTGTACAGAAGGGAAGAATTTTTCATATTTGAGCAGTTTTTAATATTTTTCTCACATTTCTGGAAGAGGGTTTAATCAAAGCTAATTACATTTGTTGCTTTGTTAAGCTCCTACTCAATAGCACTCAAAAATACATCTTTGTTTATTATTTTCAGAGCCTATTTGTTTTACTAAATAACCGATTCATGAAAAAACACATTAAAAAAGTACAAATTTATCGTATTTGACAAACAAATCACCAAAAGTACCTGGATGATCTACTTTTGGGGATATTCTGTAAACGCCACACTATATAGAACACACCTTACTAATGTTTGCAGTAGATACAAAAAAATGATGTGATTTCAGACACCTATCATATTAATATGAGGCGCAGCATGAGCAGATATTCTTTGAAAAATTTTTATTTTAAAAATATTTCAATATTTACTTCATCATCCACACCAAAGCATAATACTCTTTTATTATAAGCACATAATGCAGCTCTGTTTACTGCCAGGATGGATTAAGTTTGATTTTATCGTTCATCAACAGAAAAACAATCATTGTGAAAGTGATTCATATGATATTGTTCATCTGTGCTGTAGTTGTGGTTTACACCCTTTAAATAAATGTTCACTTAAAGGTTCTTTGGGGAACTAATACGGGTTCTTCTATCTATGGCATCGCTGTAAAAACCCTCTTTTGGAACCTTTATTTTTAAGAGTGTAAATAAATAAATTAAGCATTTAAGAAATAAAAAATAATAAAATTGGACATCAACAGGGATCAATAAAGGCCCAAATTGCAAACTTTTAATGCAGCTTTAAAGGGCTCTACATAGATCTAACCGAGGAACAAAGGTCTTTTCTAGCACAAACAATCATCATTAAAAAAAAATATATATATATATAATACATATACTTTTATTGACCACAAATGCTCCTCTTGTGGTAGCTCTGCATAGCGCATTAACGACTTTGCATTATGTAAACAGAAGAGTGCACGAAACAGCTCACACCTTCAACCCCGTTAAAGTCCACTATATGGAGTAAAATCCTGGAACATTTACCTCAAAAAACGACATTTCTTTTTGACTGAACAAAGACAGGCATGAACATCTGGGATGACATAGGGGTAAGTAAACTATCAGGAAAGTTTTATTTAAACTAAGAAGGAACTAATCCTTTAATGTCACCATTAAATCAAAATGTACAGTTCCTATTTAAATGGAATGTTATTATTTTTTATTACTTTGTAGATTTAAAGATTCCTAATTCTAAAACAGCAAGAATTGACCGTTCAAGTAATCAAAAGAAGGTAACCTTCTGTCAAACAAAACAGTTTTTCCCAGGCAATCTTTTTTACTAGAATCATAATCTGTGTGCACCATTTTAAACATTTTTGTCAAAAATACAATTTTTAGTCCTTGCACCTGCTCCCTCTATCTCTGTCATTGTCCTGACTTAACATGTGCTCATTAATCGGCCCCCTGTCCTCCCTTTGTTCCCACATGCCCCGTTTACCTCCGTCTCCTCTGTGAAAAACACTCACTGTCTATCGACACAACACAAGATGCATTTTAGCATAGCTCAACACCCTTGACACGAGGCGCTACATTCCCCTGCCACAGGAACACGACAAATTAAACAAAACCATCAACATCACAACACCATCTATCCAAGATGTCCATTCTGTGGTATCCCACACAACTATAACTTTTATTAACCCATTCTCTAATCGAAGGAGAATGCTAATAGGTCTTTGATGAGTTTCCCACCACACATTAACCACCAGAGCGCTGTAATCCCTCAGGAAGATGGAGAGATGGTGACTAGAGGTCTGTGAGTCAATGGTGGTAGGTTAATGGCCTCTGCCCCCCCAATAAAGAAAACCTTTACGCTCATGGGCGCTAAGGCTGGAGCGGTCATATATGTGTTTGATTGCCCTGCCATTGCCTGCGTCAATCAATATCCGCTGGTGGAATGAAACTAGCTGTGTTAAAACACCACTTCCACTCCTGTGAGCTGAGACGTCTGGCGGCACTCAGGTGGATGAGACTCAACCCCCAGCAGGCTGAGAGAGCACGAGCTGTGCATTACTGCGAGCATTTAAGTGTCTAAGCCAGAAGGATTCAACAGAAAAGGCAGTTTTAGCATCTCTCTGACCTTTCCCTCCAACTGACTGAAAGATATTTGTCACCTTCTACCTCATTTTTCCCAATGTACTTCCGTTTATGGACCAGTGTAGTCCACTAAAGTACTATCTGCTATTTGGCTATGGCTTTTTACCCTATTTGGTACCATTCACAAAGGACAAATCTAAATAGTAAGGAATGTAAACCAGGGGTCTTGAGATAGCTTATTATATTATGATGCTAGACGCTGAAGATGTAATGAATCTCACACAGATAAGGTTCTTAGCACAAAAATAATTTTCTGTGAGAAAATGGGAGAGATAATATTAATTACGCATGCATTTCAATCAATACTTAAAAGGGGTTGTAGAAAATATTTAATCAAATTACCATTATAAATTACATAATAAATTAATAAATTACATGCTAAAATATCTTTAAATAGAAGCAGCAAGCAATTATGTAAGTTGCAATAATATTACTATTTTTACTGTATTTTAAGTAAATACTGACTTGGTGCACATAAGATACTTAATTAAGTAAACAATGTTTGAATTTATTCACTTAAAAAAATCACATAAACAGTTTTTTATTTTAATATTGACTAATGTAGAATAAAAGGTACGTCTAGCATGAGATTAGATTAGTGCTTGCATGCGCTTAAAGTCCAAATTTCTGTGGTTTTCAAATTGTTTAAAATGTATTTCGTTTGTTAAAATTGTTTATAATGTATGATAAAGCAAACAGCAATAAAACAAAACAAATAACAGAAAAACAAAAAAAAGTTTACTTCACTGAGAAATTTGGTACTTGAAGATTATGCATTATTGTTAACTTTGTTAATATAGATAGATAGATAGATAGATAGATAGAGAAGCTATTACACACTTTTTAAACGTTAGAACACAATGCCTTTCAAATGATGAACTCTGACAAATGTATCAGAAATGATGCGTGCACTTATTAGTTATAAGTCTCCTGTTCATCAATTCATTTATCCATTCAGTCTGTCGCTTTAGTTATTCACCAGCGTCTATCATCCTTTCAAAGCAGTCGCTTTTCATTCTGTTTATCTGTAAAGTCATGACAGAGTTTTAAAAAAAAAAGACCCATCCGATGCGAATCCTGGCGGACAATGCTTTTTGCAGCAAATCACCCCTAAGTAAAAGAGCATATCTTTACTTTAATATTCTATTAGACTCACTGAGGAGTCAAGAGGGGCCTGAGGGGCCATCCTATTCGTCACAGGAACAAAAGACCGCTCTCCCACTGCACATTGTGCCACAATAGTTTCTAGCATCAAAAGCTTCAAACTGCCTCAATACAGTTGAAAAGGTCACCGCTATAATAGCAAGACATCATAACTGATAGCATTTGAATTCACTTTCAGTAGACAGGTTTGATGTTTTGTCTATTAAGTACTATGAAATGCGGTAAAAAACTTGCTTAGACGTGAAAGAAAAAATCTATATTTGATGTATATTATATATATTTCATGTTTATTTTTCTCTACAATTTTACTAAATCCAGTTAAAAGCATCTCACAGAACAAAATACCAAATGCCTTCCTGTCTGACAAAAATAAAAAGGGAGGTCCTGAGAGACCACAGCGATATATAGACAGCTGCAAAGAGCAGTAGGTGAACAGAGAGTGAATAGTAAGCAAAGGGGGTTTTGGAGTCTCAAAAGGGCGCGAGGAGAATAGAGAGGCTATACTTCGGAGATGCTAATGTGGTATTTGAGAGCAGATCTGATCTGAAATGGACAGGAAATTGCAGAGATGCTTTTGAACTTTTTTAACCTTTAATAATGACCATGGGCTCAATCGAAAAGAAAAAAAGACAAAAAACACAATCAACCTCTGAATCATTCTGTTTAAAATATTACAGTTCAAACTATGTCTGATACTTTTACATGCAGATTGCTTTTAAGTAGTTTTTATAGAAGCACAAGTTCTAGTTTTGAATGCTAATTGTATTTGGCCAATTCAAAATCCAGCACAATACCGTAACAGTTATGACAAGACTCCAGTTCAGACACACATAAAGACTTTCTCTTTGAGCATAATAACATGACTTATTACTTGTATTTGGCAAAGATGCATTACATTGATGCAATAAACTAAATTAAAAGTGAAAGTTAAGATTTTTTGATGTTACAAAAGATTTCAATTTCAAATAAATCCTGTTCTTTTGAAATTTCTTCTCTTCAAAGAATCATGAAAAAATGATCACAGCCTTCAAAAAAAAAAAAAAAAAAAAAAAGACATTTTTCAACATTATAATAATTAGAAGAAAGTCAAAGCAAATTAGCATGTTAAAATTATTATGTGACACTGAAGACTGGAGTAATTGCTGCTGAAAATTCAGCTTTGAATAGATGGAATAAATCACATTTTACAATATTTTCAAAACAGTTCAAATCAAATAAATATTGACCTAAGTATTAGAAAATATATAAAAACTGATAATTTCAAAACCATAATAAACATCACAACCCTATATTCCATCACAGTCAATCCCTTTTATTTATATAGTGCTTTTAACAATACAGATTGTAGCAAAGCACTGAACATTATCAAATAGAACAACAGAGTGATGGTAATGTATTATGA
>JAUCMT010000114.1:16368786-16379098 GCA_032357475.1 Enteromius thamalakanensis
AGAACATATTAGTTGCCGGGGGAACACATGAGGTGGGTGGAGACAAGGAGCACAAGTGACAGGACATACAAGGAGTGTAAAAATACAACATACAACAGAGAGGCTGGAAGTGCTATACTAAAGTCCAACTGGCACTTCCAGCAAATCATGACAAATAGTTACTCAAATGTATTTTTTAATACAGAATGTTATTTGTATTATTCATCTATTGCATCATAAACATTTACCAATTTACAGACTGAATATTCAGCTTTTTCTGAAAGCTGTCTATTATATTTGGCTGCTGCAATAAATGCAACAAGTTGCTAAATATAAAAAGCGATGGTTAACAATTATTATTAAATATTATTTTAGAATCACTGCGAATGTGTTAGTTCTTATTACAGTGTAAATAATTGCATGTTCTGTTCTCACTTTAATTTTAAAGTTTTGACAATTTTGTTGTGTTTTTGTCACTTTTATTTTATATATATTTTAAATGTCTATATTGCATTTGTTACTTGTCACTGATTTGTTTATTTTTTAGTTATTTTGGTGCTTCAACTAAATAAAATGATGTCAACTATCTGAAAAACTTTATATATTACGTTTTTTTTTTAAACTATTTACATTTAAAATAATTATTTAGTTGTTTATTTGTATATTTCTAGTTTTAATTAGAATAACCCTTACCACACCAAAAATGAAAAATCCCACCCAAAAAATCTAAATACGTTCACAGAGGACCATATGTGACAATGCTAATATACCATAATTATTAACAAAAAAGAGACACATCAATTATCAACATAATAATCATAATAAATTATTTTTTGATCTTATCTATTGAATAAATTATGACAACAAAAATAAGCCAGCTATATAGAGGCAGTACATTGATAATGCTTTCGGAAAAATATATAGAAAGAATTGAATAAATTAATTAAATTGTAATATGTTTGAGCATATTACAAACATATTACAAATAAGCAAACACTTTAGACACCCACATCTCTGGTGTCTTACATGTCCTGCCTGGGTTGGAGTGTGGTGATTGTGCTGTGTGATAGTGGTGGTCATACAGAGGTCTTTGCAGGAAGTCTTCAGCTTCCTTATAAAGCGTCAGTCTGAACTTCTGCCAGACCCTTTTCAATAAATCATTGTAAAGGCATGTCCCTGCCTACACACACACACACGCATTTGTAAATGTCTCTGTATTATTCATCTGCTCGGTCCTGCTTCATCTTCGTACATGCTGCCACTCCATATACATCACATTACAAACTCACACACACAATCCCATAATGCAACATGCATCTGCTGACTCCTACACTGCACTGCTCATGTAACTATTGCACTACTCTTAATAAGCTGTCAGACAAGCCAAGTTAGGAAATGTGTGTGTGTGTGTGTGTGTGTGACAGAGAGTTGAAGAGAGAGAGCAAGAAGGACCAAAAAAATGGAAGTATCAGGTCAACAGGTGAAATCAGTAGCTTTCACTGTTCTTACATCATAGTTTTAGCTATTTTCAAGAAATTGGACGGAGACCTGTAGCTGAATTTTGTTTACAGTGAATTCCTTTTTTTTTTTTTTTTTAAATAGACTTATGGGACCACTACCTTAGTAATGCAATTTATATTACATATTTTCATACTGATCAAACTTTTGAGGCTGTTTTTGAACCTTTTCAACAGACTGACTCATTAATGTATGGGAGCCAATTCCACCACTGAATAAAAGATAAGAACATAATTGTGACTTATCTCAGTTCTTTATTTTGCACCATTTTTACTTTTTTTCTCAGAATTGCGTAATAAAAACTTGCAATTCAGAATTGCATGGTACAAACTCGCAATAGCATTTTTTTTCCTCCAACAAACTCACCATTGCAGTTTTAAAGTCAGAATTGTTGGGTACAAACTTGCCAGATTCGTGAAATAGAACCTTGTTATTTTGTCGTTTTTCTCACAAGACTTTTTCAAGAAAACCACGTTTATATCAGGCAATTCTGAGAAAGAAGACAGAACCGCAACTGCAGAATCTCGCAATTTATAATTTAGAATTGTGAGTTTATCACAATTAAAAGGGCAGGATTCTTAAAGAAAATTTGCAATTACTTTTTAAATTTTTTATTCAGTGGTGGAAACTGACTTCTGCATTAATGAGATCTGGTTAATAAGAGTCACTTGTTTGCAAATCAATCATCACAACTTTCATGTATGCACACTAACAAGACATTATCTGACAAAAAACACATTCACACAAAACTTTTTGTTACTTTATGTTATAATTATTTTAATCAAAGCCATGCCATAAACAACAGAAATTCCTTGTATTCAAGGATAGTAAGTCAACAAAATTCATTTTCATCTAGGGTAATAAGTGAGCATCTGGTAGAGTGCTTTGTAACTGTATGAGACGAGTCCAAGCACCAGCTCAGCAACTAGGACAGAGTGTCACGCCTATATTGCAAGCTACAAGAAAGACAATTTTGGTAGCACCTTCCATCTTGCTTACCCAATGTAAACAGCTACTACAATGCAAAGGTGTTATAGGTGTTTGGCAAGGCATTCATAGCTTGCTGCTAATGTACGCTAGTTGGTTACTTACTGGACAAAGAACACAAGAGCAGCATTAGCACCAGAAAAATGACACCTATACAAATAACACCTCAAGTTTCTCATGTCATTATGGTTCACACATGGTAAGTAGCACATTATCCATCATATTATCTCACAGCACTGAACTGTACTGAACTTCTGCTTTTAGACGCCAACTAGCAGGCTCACACAAACTGACCTCATTAACAGCCTCTTTACCATCTCTCTATCCAGTTATCTGTCCATTCAGAAGTTGTTAAGGTCGTTTCCTCCCCATTTACACTCGTTCCTCACTATACATTCCTCACGCTGTCCTCCATTAGATCTGCCAGATATTGACCACTAGTGAAGTGATATGTGGAAAGCATCACAGAAATTGTAATATATAAAGTGCAGCGCTGCACTCCGTTTGGTCAAATATCATATTTTGTAATTTAGTGGTATATTAGCAGTTATGAGAATGATTTATATTTATAAGCTCTGCTATTCAATAACAGTCTGCCACACATCATACACTGGGATTTTGATTCACTGGGAACTAGTTGAGTTATGTTTTAAAAAGAGAGGTAAAAATAAATAAATAAATAAACATAAGCACAATACATCAAACATAAAAACAAAACAATCCAGCAGTGGTTCTTTGTTAGTAATTATGAGTATGAATATAACAATATGCAAAACTGTTACCTTTATATACTGTTGTAGTTCAGGATAGACTCTGTAAGCGCCGCAGACAGGGGACAGAGTGCATCTGTTTGGAAAAGAGGAAGTTACCGCACAAGTGACTTCTGGAAAGGAGATGACCTTGTAGCCGAATTTCTCATACAGACGCTGTAGCTCTTCATCAGGTTTTTCTTCATTTTCACACAGTATGCTGCCTACTACATACCGGCACTGATCTGCTTGAGTCTGAAACACAGAGAGATTGAGTCAGATTGTGCTGAACACTGCACCTGCAATGTACTGTAACACAAATAATATTCATAATACTGATGCAAAATCCAAAGACATATATATATATATATATAGTATACATACATACATACATATATAAAAATATATATATATATTCTATAATTGCAGGTACATTTGGTGTCCCCGTCTGTCACTGTCAACTCTGTTACCTAGGTAGACTTACAAAGGAGACAATAGTGTAACAGAATTGACATTTTTATTTAATTTTTTCCAAAAACTCTACTAGCTGGCATAAATGCTAAAAAAACATGAAACTTATGAAAACATGATTAAAAAAGCTTTAAATAACTATTTAGGGCTTTAATGAATAAACTGTTGCCAAAAGAAAAGTACTATAAAATATTTGGATTGAAAATTAATACATGATCACAAAAAATGCACTGACTAATCCGGACAAGACGAAATCATGATTTTTAGCTATTTAAGACACTTTAAAAAAAATATATTATATTGTTATAGACTGCACATCTTGTAATTCATAAAGAACATTAAAAAATAAATAAAAATAACAAAAAATATAACCATTTAAGAAAAAGTAAAACAAATAATGACTCACAAATAATGAGATGGTTTTTGTGGGGACACAAAATGTACCCGCAATTATAGAATCATAGAAATATATATATATAGTCTAACATTCAAAAACTTGGAGTCAGAAAATGTTTTGAAAGAACTCTCTTATGTTCAGCAAAAATCCAGTAAAAGCAGCGATATGGATGTGGACTATGTGGAATATTATTGCAATTTAAAGTAACTGTTTCTATTTTAATATAATTCAATTGTAATGTATTCCCTTGAAGGCAAAGCTACATTTTCTGCAGCAATTCTTCCGGTCTTCAGTTCCAGTGCTCAAATTTATTCTGCTCAAAAATATTTCATTATCACTGTTGAACATTCTCATTAAGTAAACCATGATATATATTTTCAGGATTCTTAAACGAATAGAAAGTTTTATTTGAAATGGATGAATATAGTATAGAATATAGAATAAGGTTACTAAAAGTTCACATTCAATAAAAATACAAATATTTCACAGGTGGAAGCATTTTTTCTGCATAACAAAAGTGTACATAGAAGAAACATTTCAGTATTTAGCCTAATTTTTTGGTCATTTAGCAAATTGAAAATGATCTATAGATGTGATTATCAAGGCCTTTATGAAGCAAGATAAAAGTTTGAGCTATTCATTAATTCCTTTAAAAGTACATTTTACATTTGTACAGTTCACTTTTAAGCATCCTAACAGATTAAAACCTGACCCCAAACTTTAAACAGTACAGAATATCGTAATAGTTTGCTACAATAAGTTTTTTTTTTTTATTTAAGAAAGATTAATCACTGATATTGCTGGTCAGAAAACAAAGTCCATACACATTTTGTTTCTCTGCAGAAGCTATAAATCACCACAAGTTTTAAGACTCATGGTTTAAACACCCCCCTCACAATTTCATGCGTATTGGCAATCTAATAAAAAATCGAATAAAAAATTAACGGCAAAACACTTAGGGGTGTTTATGAAGTTGCCATCTCTAAATACGAATCCCATCTAATTACTTAGCATGTGTTTGCCCACTACAGTGAATGATTAAATGCGTCGCTGATGATCTTCTCGAAGGTTTGACAGCATTGACAAGATCCGACATCATGCTAAACGTATCTACAGTACATCCTTTTCCCGTTTCCTGGTTTGCCTTTCTTTTCCACCTCCATCCTTTGACTCACTCTCTCTCTCTCTCACTCTCTCTCTACCCTGTGTGTTTTGTTCCTTTTCCCAGCACGATGAGCTCGTTTCTTCAACCGGGGACTAATGATGGTATTCAGAACTCTTTCTATCGCTACCGTCCTACACAACTGTCAGCAAATAAAGTGGGAATTTCTGGCAGTTCTCCAGACAGAGCACCCAAGAGACAACAGGCAATTACTCTGAGCAAGAAGGCCTACACATACACTTCCCTTCACTTGTCGTTTGCCTGTTTATGTCAAATGATTCAACCAACCGATGTGGATGAAACAAGAAAACGCAGTACCAATTCAAATAATAACCACAAGCGCTCTCAAACAAACCAACTAATCTTCACACTGCCAATCAAAGACGACC
Source organism: Enteromius thamalakanensis (assembly GCA_032357475.1). NCBI lineage: Eukaryota > Metazoa > Chordata > Actinopteri > Cypriniformes > Cyprinidae > Enteromius > Enteromius thamalakanensis. The sequence continues at coordinate 16,374,439 of JAUCMT010000114.1, forward strand.
AAGAAGATTTGGTCTCCAGACGTCCAGGAGAAGGCAGCGAATTTACGATCTGTGTTCCTGGCAGTCACCCCAGATTTGACTATGAACTCTAATGGGTGCGCTAAGGCCTTCTCTAACAGCCTAATTGGTTCTTGAGTTGTTGTGCCGGCCACACAGACGCATTGTTACGCATCTTCAAGTTCAAGGTTCACTGCTCTTCTCTTCCACAGCACATTGAAACAGCCAGTCTAAAAATGGCTTTGCGGCTACATTTATAAACAGATCTTCTTCATTCACCCCCATCCCCCCAATTGCTTAATATACTCATGATTTGAACTGGATGATGTAGGAAACGGTCTTTGAATGCACTCTTTGCCCTCAGGAGTCCAAGATGGCCACTAAAACGCAGTACATTGTCATTTGCTTGGCTTCTTTCGCTGTATTCCCTCCAGAGGCCCGCTGCAGGGAAAAGCAATTTTCAAAAGCAATTCTCTGCTCGGCTTTGCAAGGGACTTTGTTTTTTTATGACAGATGAAGGCTCTGCAACAATAAAAAGGTGGTAATTCTTTATTAGCAGACATGCAACAAGAATTTACTCCTCACATCTTTCCCAGCCCTTATCCTCTCCCTCTGCTCGATCCTCCAGGGGCTAGGACGTCTTGGAATTCCGCCCCCAGCCACGTTTGGGATTGCTCACGGATAACACATGGCTTTTGGAGCGTGCAAGTCAGGGAGAGTGTCGCTTTTTTTTAAAGGGTTGGCGGCGAAATGGCAAAAGCTCTCTGCATACCGCAGGAGTCCCTAAGGTGCTCAGATCTGCATAATTGTAAAGAGCGAGGCGGCTCAGCCTTGGCTCAAGAGGCGACTCATGAAAATTCAACAGGCATCTGACTAGTGCAGCCGCAATTCAGACACAGAATCAACAAAATTTAGCAAAAATTATCACGACCAGATCATTCAGACATTGATAAATAACTCACAGATGATCCCAGACTTCACTCCAAAATAACATACTTTGAGGAGATTATTGGGGTAAATGTAACAAAATAAATGTGTAATAATAATAATTATATATATATATATATATTGTGTGTGTTTGTGACTCTGTACCACAAAAACAGTCTACGGCACAGGTATAATTGTAGCAATAGCCAAAAATAAATTGCATTGTAATGATTCCAAAAATTAAAGATCATGGATCATGCTCCATGAAGATATTTTGTGAATGTCTTACCATAAATATCAAAACTTCATTTTTGATGAGTAATACGCATTGCTAAGACATTCATTTGGACCACTTTATAAGCGATTTTCACAATATTTCAGCCAAATATTGTCAAATACATCACACCATACATCAACGGAAACTTTATCAATTAACCTTTCAGATAATTTCGAAATATTGACACTTTTTGTGGCCCAGGGTGATTTATGGGGATACATAGGCGTAATGGTTTTTATACTCTACAGACTGTATGTGGTATTGTCCTACACTGACCCTACACCTAAACCTACCCCTCACAGGAAACTGTGTGCATTTTTAGATTTTCAAAAAAACACCATTTAGTATGTTCTTTTAAGACTTTTGAATTACAGGGACACTGAAAATGTCCTCATAAATCACCTTCATATTGTAATACCTATGTCATACCCATAATATACAAATTTGTGTCCTCATAAACCACATAAACCCACGCGCACACACATGCACACACAGATACATACTTATATACAACAGTATTATTATCTTTTTAAACAAATTAAATTAAACATTTATTTTTTACACTTACACTATTTTTAGAGTAATTTAATATAGTAATATATAATAAAATAAAATAAATAGACGTTCGTCCCAAAAAACTTTGTAACAACTTCCTGGCCTTATTTGTGCTAGATACATTTCTCCATATCTTAGGGCTTCACAATTCTGTTGCCAGCTGGGTTTGAGGCAACAAAACCATATGAAAACAAACAGATAGTGAGCTTAGCATGGCTGTCGTGTTTGATTCATTAGCCCTGGTTTGTGAGTCAAGAGTTTTCATGGCGCTTCTCAGTGTGGACACTGCAGGTGGAACTGTCCCCAATTTAACCTGATGGAGAACTACACTTACTAGAAACCCCTCCTCACATTATATTTAATCACATACAGATATGCAGCCTTGTTTCACACAGAGAGCAAAGTTCCACTTGGAGATCTCCTGTGGAATGTTCTAGAAACTTGCAAGATGTGTAACTACTAAAAGGTTCATGGGGTTTACTTCAGATCAGAACGTTATATGTCTCAGAAGACCTTTGTAGACTGACTTTGAATTCAAAATATTTATGATTTATGAAATGTAAAGCAAACTAGCTGACATTGGAAAGTTCTAAAGAAGTCCACGTTCAAGTCCAACGTTCAAGTCCTACTCTAATAATAGGCAAAGAAGAAAAGCATCAACATAAATGCAGCAGTAGGCCCACATTGTGTTCCTCTAACATAACTGTAGAAGAACAAATAACATCCATATAATCGAAAAAATATTGAAATTTAGAATTAAATATTGAAAGGAAAGGTCAAAGCCTGTATATATAGACCTAAATCAGCATCAGGGAGACCTCTAGTGGAGCTACAAATTTTAGTTTAGCTACTTTACCTTTTGACAAAAAAAAAACAGCTTCACTACTTACAGAAAGGAGCATTTCTAGATACACAGCTAATAAAACAACACCATCCAGGTCAACAAGCAGCAACCACCATATTTAACATTATGTCTACAGTCATCCTGCATACATTCAATAGTAATAGCCATGACATGTTTATAGACGAGCCTAAAGCTAATGTTTTTCACAAGAATATGAAAAAAGTTAACGCAAAGATGGCTTTCCAGGGGGTCTAGCAAGGAGATGCATTGCACATGACATTTCTTATGGGCATGAATTGCAAAAATGTGTTCCAGTTCTTGGTTGCGGCGGTTAAGTAGAGTTAATTTCTGTGAATAAATTGTCACTTGTAAATTTAGATGTTGTATTCTTCCTCAAGTCCTCAAGCAAAACCAGCCTATGTACAATACCACTGTATTTTAATATATTAAAAATCATATGCGCATATGAAAAAATTTAAATTATATATAGAGTATGAGGTATCTGCATTTGAAGATGGCTAAATAAAGAATGCATTTTCTATTTTTTAATGTAATGCATACACACATATAAACACACACTGATGTAACCGTTAACTATGGTTATTACCGTTATTATAGGTACACCATAAAACTAGGTGTAACTGATAAAAAACAAAAAAAATACATGAAGAGCATTGCACCTAAGGATGAACTTACTAGCGGGTCACGGCATGAATATGCATAACCTGGCATTTCCTCAAGATGATTAGCTGCCCTGGATGCCCTCAAATGTTGAATAGCCTCCCATGCTGACTGAAATTGAAACTGATGGCGTATGATTTCTGGGGAAGCGTAGGTGCTCTGTTGGGTAGGGGCCAATCTGGTCAGAATTAATGGGGCAGAAAATAGAGTATGCAAAAAAGCCCAGTTTAGAAAGCCTGTGATAATATTTGAGTTTTCAAGGAATGGATCACAGAAGCAAAGTTTTTGTATTTGCATTTAGCAGACAACCTGAAATCTGCCCTGAAACAGCCAAAAACATCAACCTGAAGCTTTAAGGAAAACCATGTCGATTAATTTGTTTCTTAATAATGCATGCTTCAGATTAAGTTGAAGGGTACCCCTGGTTACCTATTAAAAACAGTTAACTTTAGATGAATGCTTCAGACACCTTACATGCACTCGATTCTGGCTTCATTAGCTGACTGACACTGCTAAACTGAAGCGCCTGGAACCACAATGATTGTCCATCAGTCATGTTGTGCTCTCGCAAGCAGGCTAGAACTAATCATAACTCCCAGCTCAAGGCAACGTTCGCGCCATCGGTCTAATTAAAAAAGGCAGAGGAGGGCGACTGGCATTCAAAAGTCAAGCATGTAGGACATTTCGCTAGTAGCTGAACAAAACACTCACGACTGGTTAATTTCTTCTTGTCATGTGAACACTAAGGTCAGCCGTTCAGATAATGTGCAATAAAAGGAGAAGATGGCTATAAATGTCTAGCTTTTAATGTTAAATCTAAAACAGAAAGCCATTCTGAAGATAGCATTTTCCTCTCCTTGAAAAAAAAGCATTTATAACCCTGGTCTGTGTTTTTAGATGAGGAAATAAGAAAAAATGACGTTCAAAGAAGCTGAACATGAGGGATCAGGTCAGAGCCCAACTTAAAAATGTTTCTGCTGCAAACAGAAATGTATTAGCATGTGGCATAAGAGGACGGTGAATCTGAAACGGTTCAACTTTGACTGGTCAGTGGGTTGTTATGAATAGATGGCCTGAGGAAACACTGTATAATTGAGCTACTTTAGGGTTATTTTCTTCAGACACCAGTTAGACTTCTAGAAGATTTTTACAATACTGTTGCAAAGTTTCAAAAGTTTAAAGATAAAAAAAAAATAATAATTTTAAAGTTTCCAGTTCTCAAAAATGAATAATATAGCACATTCATATATATATAAAATAAATCATATATTATAATAATAGTAATAATTATATAATCATACTATTATATATATATATTAGGGGTGGGCATAGATTAATTTTTTTAATCTAGATTAATCTAGATTAATTTTCAAATTAAT
>JAUCMT010000114.1:16382550-16397150 GCA_032357475.1 Enteromius thamalakanensis
TTCCTTGCCATACGTTTTTGTAATAAATGAGAAGCAAATTAGATTTGACTCCTCCCCTTTTTGCTGATCCGAAAATTTATCGATCCGTGACTCAAAATCTGTGATATGATCCGAACCGTGAGGTTTGTGATCCGTTGCACCACTAATATATATATATACAGATACATACAATCAATTCTGTTAGAATTTACATCATCTCATTTCAAACTTATTTGGAGATAAAAAAAAAATATAAAAAAAATCTAATTTCTTAAAAAAATCAAAGAAAGGACAATAAAGTTTGTTTTAAAGTGCCTCTATTATAGATTTTTTTTAATGACAGCTCTAAGTGAATGAAAACATTCTGCAAAGTTTTTAATTAGGGCTGTCAAAAATAACACGTTAACGGCGTTAATTGTTTTTTGTTGTTAATTTTTTTAACGCATTTCACGCGTGCACAGTGTGACAAATTATTTGTCAGTCTACTTTTGCTGTGCCACTTACGCTGAATTAAAGTGACAGTGCGTTGTTCTTAATCTAAATTCAGGTGTAGTTGCAAATAGTGATTAATCTTGATTAATACACTGAAAATCCTGATTAATTTGATAAAAAAAGTATCATTTGACAGCCCTATTTTAAATCTGAAAGTGCACTCACAGTTAAGTGTCAGATTAGGAGTTGCTGAGCAAGTAAGGTAAAAATAGATGTATATGTGTTTTTTGACTTTCATTTCCAATAATAGGGACACTTTAGTGGGTTATTTACAGTCAGTAACACACACACACACACCTGCACTAGAGGGTCCAGTTTGCAGGTCTGCAGCAGGTTGGCCAGCTCATCGTAATAGAGAGCGGCAGCTTCAGGGGAACTCTCACTGCATGAGCGTACCAGCTCCAACAGAGCCATCACCTACACACACAGAGACACTGATAACTAACATCGTACATGGGTCAGCAACAAGTAAGGAGTGAAAGTAGGCAACACATTTATAATTTTCCAAAACTTTCAATTTCAAATAAATGCCATTCTATTCTATTCATCAAATAATCCAGAACACGTATTATACTTACAACAAAGTATATTAATAAAAATTTAACATTAATAGTAAAATATCTTGAGCACTAAATTAGAATATTATAATGATTTCTAATGAATCATATGACACTAATGACTGCATTTTAAATTTAAATGTATTGCTGCTTTCTATTGTATCCACTCAAACCATTAGATCATTTTACTTACCTGTCTGTGTGTCTCTTTGGGCAGTGTGCCACCCTGAGAGCCTTCTGGTTTATTTCTACAAGACCAAAAAGAGCAAAGACCAAAGATCACAATCCTACTAAGGGCGTGTAACCAAAACAAACCTGTGATGCACCAGCAGAGAGAGTACCTGCAGGCCCCCATACTGCCCACCATCATGACTGCACCAATAATACCAATACGCTTGTACTTGGGCACTGTGCTGGACAGCTGCTTACGGATAACGATGTGCATGTCATCCTGGGGAAGGACATGTAGAGATTTTACAGAATTTTCATTTTTGCATCAGCCATTCCATTCCCTGAAAAAATTACAACTACACCTTTAAGATGCAGTGTGATTCCCACCTGGATGTGTCCTCCATGCTGCTCCTGTCCAAACGCCAGGCGGCTGAGCAGGTGGAAGAGTCGTCTGATCTGCTGAGAGCTCAGGTTGTCCATGTAGTCCAGAATACCCTGCCAAAATACACACCATCAAACATCATAATGTTCTTGGAAAAAACCCAAACAATTCCTCCAAAATTGCTTGAATAAAAAATAAGAGCAAACCAAAAAATATTTTGATTTAGACTGATTCAATCTAACTTTATAAAAGAACTGACTGAAAGTTTCCTTTCAAATAGACGAAGACAGGCGCTATTTATACCTTAACAAAAACAGTGAACTGGCTCATTTCTGCAGGCTTCTGAGATACCAGCTCACAGAGCAGCTCGAGTGCCACATCCACCTCACCACTCACACCACTACACGCGTGTGTGACCAGAGAGCCAACCACCTCCTACAAACAAACACACATATAATGGACATTTAAAGAAATGTTAGAGCAAATCTTTGTTGTGAGCTGGTATTAAGAGGTATTTCTTACCTGCTGACAGTAGGAGTCAAAGGCAGTGAATGCCTGTTTGTATATGTGACCTCCAAAGGGCACCACACAGCAATCAGGAGAACGTAAGAGTCCCTGAGCTAGAGCCAGAATTGATGGGAAATAACCCCGCATCACCTGTATGAAACATTTATACCATACTTGATATGTACAAGGGAAGTCAACACTTCAGGTAGCATAATTAGGGCTGTTTCTTTGTCATGAGCATGTGAACTAAAACAGACCTGAGCATGACCCTTAAAGGTCTTCTGCAAGAGGTTTTCCTGAATCAGACCTTTGCGAACTTTGACTTTAAGCACTCTCTCTGCCCCCCGCCGGCTGTGGTTTGCATTAGTGGAGTGAAGGATGAACAGCACCAATAGGTCAACCACCTGAGAGACACAACAAGTTATGATACTTCTTGCATTTTATATGATCGGTTATGAAATGTGTGAATGTAATGGGAGTCACATAAAAACATCAATCAAACCTTATGGTCGTCTGACTCATCAACATTCTCTATTGCCTGAAATTCAAAAATTCAAACAGTAATTAAAAAAAAAACTTGAGTTGCATGGAAATACCAAGTACCAAGTGCTTGAAGGTAGAAAGGAAAACAAAAAAGCTATAAGACTATATGAACCCACTTTTAGCCAAGCCTCTGAGATGGTCTTCTGAAATCGGATTGCTGACTTTATGACCTCCAAAACCAAAGCCACACTGTCCTGGCCAGTATTGCATGATGTGACCCTAGGCAGTGACATTAAAATCAAAAGACAGAACATAGCCAGCTGAAACAAATTCTGATTTGTCTACTAGGGAATAATCAGTCATATGGGTTTGGGAGGGAAAGATGAAAGTAAGTAAATGAAGAAAGAATTTGACCCGAAAGAAAGCAGGAAAAAGGCTGACCCTGACGTGGCTTTGCTTTTCATACGACTCTGGGAGGCCTGCAACACTGCTGGCAAAACACACTGCTCCAACTCCAGCTTTTTACGCAGGTCACACACCACCTGAGAAGGATGAAGGAACATTAGCATAAATACAGCTCTACAGGAAATTGATGCAAAATTGCCTACCAGAGAAAATGATTTTACTATGAACAGAAAATAAACATAAGGTGTGTACAGGCCTGACCTCATTGGCATCAGACGCAGAGATGGAGTGTAAGAGGAACTTCACTACAACAGGAAGATCCTGTAACTGCACAGCAGAAAGAGTTCCCATTACTACCTCCCGCACCTGAAAGAGAGAAAGACACAGTATGCATCACAGTCTAAAAGGCAAAAAAAAAAAATCCTTTTATTCAACAAAGATACTTTAAATTGATAAAATGCATACATTTAAAAATACATATGTGTTATTTTAAACTTCCTATTTATCAAATAGTTATCAGTTAATATTAAGAAGAATTGATGATAACAGGAAATGTTTCTTGAGCACTATATTAAATTGATATTTGGAAGATTATGTAACAATGAAATTGTTAAAGAAATTGCTGCTGAAAATTCAGCTTTGCCACCACAGGAATAATGTTGAAACAGACAGTTGTTATGTTAAATTGCAATAATATTTAATATTTTTATACTCTCTTTTTGATTAAATAATTGCAGCATGAGTCACTTCTTTCAAAAACATTAAACCTAAACTTTTTTCTGTAAACAATTATTTAAATCAATAACACTGGGACCAAATCCTTTTTAGGGAAATTATTTGCATGTTTACACGTACCTCAGTCAGTAACGCAGAGCTCAGATTTAAACTGGATAAAGCATCCAATATAGGCACAGGGAGTTGAGTGTTTTGCTGAAGTAAGCCACTGCACAAGGGAGCAGACACAAACACAGACTAACTTAAACAATATACATGATGATAATTGGCACCTACATTATAGTCACACTCTACGTTACCATCACAGCCAGCCATAATTACTAAACCAAGCATAGGTTAAAACAACACAACTTTAATTGTATGTATTGGGAAATGGCACAAATAAATAACAGGCTCAGCTACTGCTGACGTACTTTAGCTCTTTGGCCATGTCTGCATGCTGGGAATCCTCCAGGATTTCAGGCAGGCTGGTAATAATGTCCCGCTGGATCTCCACCGGAGCCACAGACACCATCTGCATCAGCTTACTGCTCAAATCCTACACATACACAGCAGTTATATCAATCAGACATTGTCAGAAAACATTTATGTCTGCTACAAAGGAACTATTAGCAATTTTGATGTTCACTGGGACATTTTCATTATGTAGGATTGTCACGGAGAGAGTATCAGAGGACTGTGTACCTTGCCATCTACAATTCGGTCCAGCCACTTCAACTGGTTTATTATGAGACGGGGAACGTTGAGGCCATCCTCACTTACACTTTAACAGAGCACATTTGCATCAATTATAAGTGAATGCTACAAGTAATGTAATGTAATGAAAATGATGTGTATAAAAAGTAATCAAAAAGACATTTACCTCTCAAACATGAATTCTGGAAGCTTCTCAAACAAAGTGTTTATAACCTGGGTCTAAATTCAGAAAAAGGAAAATATTCCTCACAATATTTTGGATGAAATAAAAACGCATAAATATTAGATGTAGTTAATTGTTTCAACAGAACGTGTAAAAAGGCTATATTAAAAATCTAAAAGCATCCTACCAATTAATTTTCATGACTTTATTGTCATCTATTCAGTAGATAATGTATACAGATGTTTTTTAAATCAAAGTATAAAAATAGTAAATAGTCAAATATATGATAAAGAATATATAAAGCATTATCTAAAATAATAATAATTATCTTAAACTTATATAAAATATATAATTATTATATAGTAAAAACAATGATGAATGAAAAAAATAAAAAATACATTATATATATATATGTGTGTGTGTTTGTGTGTGTACAGACCAGTCTAAATGTAGGAAAAGTAAAATAATTTTCTCTTGCTTTGTACATCAAACAGTAAAAACTGTTTTTACCCCCATCTCATCCCCTATCTGCACTATTGTTATCTTACTGTAACCTATTTATTGTATTGTAAATATACTTCTTACATGTTTGCACTGAATAGGAAGATGCTCTTAATCTCATTGTACATGTATATAATGTACATAGTATATGTGTACAGTGACAATAAAGACATTCTAATTCTAATAAGAGGTAAATATAGCAGTTATTTACCTGTAGCATCTCTATTCCAAGCAACAGGCGTACAAGACTTTCCTGGTAGGACCCGGAACTGATATTAGAGGGAAAAGAAGAAACAGATTTAGCAACAAAACAACTGCATTAAACACTTCAATGGATTCTTTTAATGTTTCAGAAGAAAAAACAAGAACTAAAACATTACTTGGTATCTTGCTGTGAAGTGGATGATGGCACGCAAGGCAGGAGGCAGTTTCTGAATCTCCCTGGGTCTTCAATGTATGTTTCCAGTGCAGATATAAACTCCTGAATTATCTATAAACAGTCATTTAACAATCTAAGCAATTTCTTTGGTTGAAATGAAAAAAGTAGTATAACGAGGTTTTTCTCACATTGGGAAATCTGGGATTCTTTCGCAGATGCAGCTGAAGCCGCTTTTGAAATATTACTTGGTCTACAGCTGTAAAAATAAATAAATAAATAAATAAAATAACAATAATAATTTATCCATTCGTTGATTTAAAAAAAATACTTATATGTTTAAATATAAAAAAGAATATTAGTTGACATTAACATGCATGTATGCATTGTGGTTTCTCCTTTATTGCATGCAAAACATACTTTGTCATTTATTATCTTACCAATTTCATTAGCTGTACTGCCAGCTGTTAAAGTAACACCAGATTCTTTCAGAAACTGAACAAAAACTGAGTCCGGGTAGGAGTCCTGTACTGAAGACTTTGTTGGTCGTCCGGTGCTTTTGGTCTTTTTAGACTCTGGGCGAATGAAGAGGCCACAAATAAATCTTTTTAATTTCACTAAATGTACATTCCAGATTTATTTTATACGTGACGTCATCAGGTACTTACTAGGGACGTCAAGTGTGGAATCGTCATCTACTGTGATGGATGAGCGCTTTTTTTTACGCATCATTTTTAACTCAGATTAGATCCGATCAGTTGGAAATGATAAACGACTGATATGATCTGTTGGGGTTACAACAACAATCAGCTATTTCAGAAATCTATGTACACAACTGACAGTTCAATACAGACAATCCTGGTTTAAAAAAATGCTCTGAAGATGATAAACAATCATTTCACGCTGGTTTTCACGAAGAATTACATCTTCGACTAACTCAGCGAAATTACCGTATTTGAGACTAAATGTGGTAAGAAGTGTTTACCTTAACCGTTGCTCTACGCGATGCTGATCTTAAACGTTTGTTATTTCAACGTGGTAGTAATAAACGTTGATTAAATTTAGACTTTAGCATGAAAAGTTACTTTTCTTCAACAGGCTAAGGTCAGTCTGTCACAAAGCTTCCCGCGCCAGTGTTTCGTAAAATGTAGGGACCGTGGTAAAATTCTCATTTATATGTTGACATTTAAGTTGTTTTAGAACGTTACAGTAAATTTGTCTATTATCTGTATCTGTCTGTATCTATGCAAAAATGCGAACGACGTCAAATAACACGTCATCAGACCTATATATAAGAAGATAACCTTTCTTGGCAATTAAGCATTACAAGGAATACTTTGATGACACTCCCTAATATTATATAGGCGTGTATTAAAAGTCGACGTAGATCGTCTTGACATGATTGGTCGCTGCATAGCACAACGCCCACAATTTTTAGTTTTATACAAGTGTCACTTTCCTAGATTCTGCATTAGTTACCTGCGATATAACGGTGTGGTACTAAACATGGCTGAAATAAAATCGTTTTATGACTTCACAACCAAAACCCTCACTGGCGAGGAGTTTAAGTTTTCTTCTTTACAGGGCAAGGTGGTCCTGATCGAGAATGTCGCTTCTCTTTGAGGAACGACCACCAGGGATTACACCCAGATGAACGAGCTCCACGAACGCTTCTCAGAGAAAGGGCTTGTGATTCTGGGAGTTCCCTGCAATCAGTTCGGCTATCAGGTAAGAGGACTTACAATAAACTCATTGTTTGATTTAATAGCCTTCACTGCCGAACAGGTGCCTGTGAAGCACTCGATCTGTCATCACCTGCTGGCTTACACCTGTTTTTTATTTATGTATGATAGTTCATCTGTATAAAATAGTAACACTTTTACTAATTTTTACTTCTACATTTTAAAGTCATTAATTTACATTAGAAATAAATACATATGTGGTTGCGGATTAGAAATTTAGATAATAATAATTGTAATAATAATACTTTTGTATATATAAATAACTAAATAAAAGTAGCTATAGTTAATTAAATGTAAGACTTACATTTATTATAAAAATATAGTTAGCGCAGTATATGCGAAGAACTCAATAACCAGCATAAAAGGTGCTTTTATGTATTTAAAATTTACCAAATTTACTAACTAAATAAAAGACTTATAAATGTCTTGTTAATACAGTGTATGTAAGAGACTTAACAACCAAAGTACACTCAATTATATTTTTCCACAATACTTTTAATAAAAAGTGACTGCATATGTGCATATTAAGCATTACTCTTGAAATGGCTTGTATTTTTATTATTATTATTTTAATAAAAATGACTATATTCTTAGTTTATGAGAGCCTCTCATACTTCACTGCCTTTATTAAATATGGTTCGGTAAAACATACAATGTTATTGCAAAACATTACTGAAATACTTGTTAAAATGTGTTCTATCAATCAATCTATCTACCTGTGCTTTGCTTTTTTAGGAAAACTGTACAAATGAAGAGATCCTTTCATCCTTAAAGTATGTCCGTCCTGGCAATGGCTTTGAACCTAAATTCCAGCTCTTGGAGAAGGTCGACGTGAATGGGAAAGCCGCCCACCCTCTCTTCGTCTTCCTCAAGGGGAAACTTCCATTCCCGAGCGATGAGCCAATGCCCTTCATGAACGACCCCAAATTTATTGTGTGGAGTCCCGTGTGCAGAAACGACATCGCTTGGAATTTCGAGAAGTTTCTCATTGGATCTGATGGAGTGCCATTCAAACGCTACAGCAGGAGATACCTGACCAGCAACATCGAGGGAGACATCAAGAAACTTCTCAGCATAGCCAAATAAAATGGTTTTGTGCTCAAAAGGGTGTCAAAATAAAGCAACATCCCAGCTTCTGCATTGCATACCTTGACCTATATGGGTCTCCAATGACAGATTGTGCTCTCATGTGCATGATGTTGCTGTGTTTGGACTTTTACTTCATGAAGGTGCTCCTGTAAACATGCTTTGTCTGTGGGGAGCATCTGATGCCGCGCAAAAGTCCTAACTCAACAGTTTCATTTAGTTCTTGTATGGCACAAAATGCAATTTGGACCAATAAATGTGTTTGTACCCGAGTCAAAAGAGTGTCTTTTTATTTAAACTTCAGCTAGTGTGGGAGGACGAGAACACAGCTTTAGGGTTTTGTCTGTTGTGTAATACAGCACTGATCATCAGGTGCTTTGAAGAGATTCATTCTGTATTAATGAGTTCCAGTGGAAACTTATCTCTTGTGGGGGTGTGAGGCGGGAGTAGAGTTTCCCACTGCAGGTTCTAAGCCAAACATATTTGCATGCAGTCGCACTTACCTTCAAAATAAATACATGACTATTCATTTAAAAAAATGTAATTATAATTTACCAACAAATCAGCATGCTAAGATTATGATCATGAAAGATCATGTGACACCAGATTACTGGCTGCTGAAAAATCAGCTTGGAAATCACAAGAATAAATTACATATTAAACACACAAATATTATACTATGGAAATAAATATTTAAAAATATAAGCAGTTTTGTAATTGTAATATTTCACAATATTATTGTTTACCTTGTATCAAGTAAATGCAGGGTTGGCGAGAATAAGATTGCTTGACACAAAAATATCAAAATGCACTTTTTAAAAAAAAAATGTTTTAAACATTCATACATCCATGTAACACCATGTACTTTCAAAACAAGTCTTTCCAGCCAATAATTTAACAATTTACATTTACGTATTTGGCAGATGCTTTTATGCAAAGCGACTTGCATTGTATTCAAGGCTTATACGTTTCTATCAGTTCTGCGTTCTGCTGGAATCAAACATTATCTTGGTGTTGCTAGTGCAATTGGAAATAATATAAAATAGCAACAACAACTAATGACTGATCCTTAGATTATGAAAAAAAATCCTGAAATTGATTGTTATATTAAGTGAAAAAACCAACAAAAACAGCCACTATCTATAATCAGGCGTCCACATTTTATTATATTTTCAATTCAAATAGGATTTAATCAAAATCTGGTTTTGCACATGTTGGCATGATAAATAGAACACAAAGCAGCTATGTACTGTGCCCCAGATTATGATTATGTACATCTATGCAAGAAGGCCTATGAAATTACAAAAACAAACAAACGGTTTAAATGGTTGTTGTACTAATGAAGGAGCTGCAGGGGGACAGCTTGATTCAATGATCAGATTGTGTCTTAAATTTTAAAGCTGGATCCATAAATAACAAGAGTGGATTTACCAGTCAGTGACTGCTAACACCAGGAACAACCATCTAGTTATTCAGTTTCAAAAATTGCATGCTGTTTTGCCACACAAACAAGATGCTTTGTCTATCATGTTCTTAGCAGTTTGAAGCACTTGTCATTTGAGCTCTGTTGTTGCGAAAGCCATTTGACACACATAACAACACAACCAGTCACACGGCAGATGTGCAAATGTACATCTACAGGTAATGATAAAAGCGGTTCTTTTCATTCAGAAGGCTGTTCTTATTTAGAATAACAGCCATTGTTTGTGTTCCTCTTTGTCATGTTCTTGTACCCGTTCAAGTGTCATAAAATTAGCACCGCATTCGATATTCCTCTGGATCGAAGTCATTTAGACAGAAGACAAAATAAATAAAAATCAACCTTACAAAGCACATCCATCTGGGGGGAAATAATGCTTGGGAACGACCATGACTTACTTTGTTCCACATTTTCGTAAGCTTCCCTTTTTTACAGATTATGGGGCGTAAAAGGCTGTTAGTATGAATATATTAGAGCAGCCCCCCAAAAACCCACATGATAAACTTGACATTTTGTGGCATCCTCATAGCTGAGGGACTTTGAAAGTAAAACGTTTCACCCTCCTGCATGGTATATTTAACAAAAAGCTTGGCTTGTGATAGGATAAATGAAACATGGAGACAATATTTAATATAAGAGCGCAAGCTTCTCCGAGAGAATCTCTGTGCTTATCACCACACGCTTAAGTTATTAAACACAGAGAGTCTATTCTTCACACGAGGCACGTTACAAGATGCTGATAGCTAGAGTCCAACGTAAGTGGGTAGAGGCATAATTTAAATATATTTTAGATGAGCGTAAAGTTGCATACATAGTCTATGTCTAGGCATTTCCCCTCTCCTGATCTAGATCATCTAACATTCATGTCGTCCAAAGAGAGGTTATATTGCCGTTTCACCCTCGTTCTCATTTCAGACTAAAAGAAATGAGCTTCTATGATCAGCAGGCATCAAGGTCCAAGAATAAAAGTCTTTCATGTCACGCTTCAAACTAAAATTCTCTTTATTTATTATTAATATTCTTTTTTGGCTCTCGATAAAGACGCATGTGTGAAACAAAGAAAAAAAAAATTAAAATAAAGCTAAAAACAAAGGGCCTGTTTGTGAGCCTTTAATAGTCACTGAAGTAGCCAGGGATGTGCGTCGATGCATTGATGAATTCATCTTTATGTAGTTTTTGTTTCAGTGCCAGTCCTTCAAAGACTAAAAAGAAACTCAGTTGGTGTCCATGTGGTCATCCAGGGTCTCTGGAGCTCCGCCTAGTGATGCGGAGGGGGTGGATTTGGACGGCGTGTCCGCATCTCTGCGTTGATAAAATAGCACATAGGCTGCTTTAGTCTGTGGAGAACAACATAAAAGACAATTCTGAGTCAGTTTACAAGCAGCACTTGCCAACTTCAAGTTCCAAGCTGGTCAACAACGGCTCTTTGAGATTCATTTAACTCTGTGAATAGCTTTTTAAGTCTTCTAAGGATAAAAAAACAAAGGGTAGGAGCCGCACCACAATCTGATCCTCAGTTGCAGACGAAACACTGCTGTCGTCGAAGTAATACCATTTTCCATCCACCTTATTCTTGCCGTATGCCGTGTCTGCAAGAGGAAATGAAACATAGTGCTTAACTGCTGAACTTTGGCAATCAAAAACAAACCGAGTTATCATTTCCAGGGAGCAATGTAATGACAAATACATAAATGATCAACTGTGAAATACTTTCTGAAGTAATCTCCAGTGAAGCTGATAAAGGGAAAATAAAAAGGAGCGCTGACACAATCTGTGAGTCGACCTAGTTATGTATTAATATGATTGTTAATACGTAACTGGATTTGGAAAGGGTGTAATTGGAGTTCTATAAAATAATGGGAGAGTTCAAATAAAGGGACTTACAGTGGCCTCCGCCCATTCCTCCATAGTGGTTGGAAACAGCAATGAGGTCATAGACATATGGGTCAGCTTTGGGGTCACAAACGAACTCTGACATGTTCAAGTCTCTGTGTGAGAAAGTTTAGATTCATTTCCAAACATGAAGTCACCAGTTTTCTAACAGTTCATTTGTAAAGTGACAAAACAAAACAACAACAACCAAAGTTCAAATCCCCAGCAATTAATGTGGTTGATCAAAATGTTGTTGATTTTTTCTAAATCAAGACGTTAGTACATAAGTACTAGATCCAAGTTCTTGGTTAGTCTACTACTCCTTTTACCACATCAAACAATGAACGCTATTGTCTGCCCAGACAAGCATGACTCAGCTTCCCAGAAACTGACACCTAACATATTGCACCTGACTTTTATGCACTCTTTCCTGCTTCCTCTTCAGTGAGGTAACCCTGACCAAAGCTAAATAGGATTAAAGCCAAATCTACATGGCAAGTAACATGTTGGGGGGAAAAAAGACACCCCCAAATGCGGCATTTTTAGTATCTGAAGTGTTAATATTCCCCATGCTATAAATAAATGTCACAATAGAACTAAAATTAATTTGATGGAAATAGAAATCTGATGTATAAATAGAAAGTTACACCTGAAGTTAGGTGTACACTGAGGACTAAGACAATGATGTGCATACTAGCCATCCTAATTTATGTTTAGCACAGATAGGGTGGATAGTATGCACATTGGTACACAGGGCAAGAACTCTGTGAACAGAATTTTGGCGCCATCTGGTGGGAAAATTACTCAAGCATTTTATTAGAAGGGACACAGTGGTGTCTTTTAGGGACAAGTTCCATGTTTTTTTTGGAGTACTGTTTTAAGATATACAGTAGTGTAATTTAAAATGCATATTAAATTAAGTCATATGTATGCACGTGTGTATATTATATATTATGTTATATACATAACTATACATACATTTTTTTTAGATTTTAACAATTCTCAAAAATCATGTTTTTTTTTTCTTGTGCATTGCAATTAATCTTAAATCAAACTAAAGTTGGTCAAATTTTACTAGGTTAAAAAATAGTCAGCTAACTAACAATAAAACACAGTGATAACATAACCAAAAAACATGATTTTTGAAAATATTAAGTTATGCATTTGTCCAAATATGCTCTAGCACAATATGTCAAAAGATTTACCTAATTGGAAAGTCTACAACAGTGTCGAGCTTGTCTCGCCAGCAGCGGTTGTAAGAGAAGCGCTTCAGATGAACGACTAGAATGCGAGGGAGAGACCACAGGTCAAACTTCTTTGTGGCCTGCTGGTGTTTCTTACACGTGGGGCAGTACCTGCAAAGGAGCACCGCAATCATTATCACTTCACTAAATGTGACTCAGTAAATCATTTCACCTTGAAAATATGGGCAAGGTCACAATGTGTAATGATCTGAACATGCTCCTCACCAGGGGTCATGTTCTCCTAGTGTCTCCATTGTAGTAAAGAGCTCGATGCATTCTCTTAAAGCTACTGTAGTCTTCTTCTTCTGAGCATGCAGCATGCTCTCGTGTTTGTCATAGGCCTGTGGAGAGACTTCACATTAATGTCTGGGGAGATTTAGCATGTAGCTAAAAGAAAGGATGATTAACCTGTCAGATTTTGAGAGGATTATGGCAAACAGTAAAAGATTTTATGTATTTGCACCAAAGGTTTCAGTGCTGCATGGGCATTAAGTTAAAAAAAAAACTTTAAATTTTTTATTCTTATTTTTAATCAAAGTATGCTGATAAAGTATCACTGTTTAAGCATCAAACAAGAATATTACAATGATTTTTTTTTTAAGGATCATCAAACTGAAAACTAGAATGGCAAAGCTTAATTTCAGCAGCAATCACAGAAATAAATTACTAAATGACATTATTTCTGAATGAACCTAACCAACAACAATTAAACAGTATTGTGTAATTGTGCACAATCATTGGAATAGAGCATTACCTCAGCTTCCTGGTCATCGTAGCACAATTTCTTTGTGTCAGATTCCCAATCAATGGCTACTGTAGAGTGAGCTGTAAAAAGGAATATGCATCAGTTTTGATTGTAAGAAAAAGAGCAAGTGACTCTAAAGAAGGGGTCACCAAGTTCGGTCCTGGTGGCCCGGTGTCCAGCAGAGTTTACCTCCAACCTGACTAAACAGCGGCCTGGAAGCTTCAAGTATACCTAGTAAGAGCTTGATTAGCTGCTTCAGCTGTGTTTGATTAGGGTTGGAGCTAAACTCTGGAAGACACCGGCCCTCTAGGACCGAACTTGGTGACCCCTGCTCTAGTGTAAGTGTTAAATTCATTCATTTTTAGTATGAAATGTAAAAAGGTAATAGTTACTTGTGAGTTTTAGGAGATTGCCATCAAATGGCAGAGAACTAATGTTGGCTGTGCCGTAGGAGTTGACCATGCTAAAAGAAAAGAGTTTCGGTCGAGAAGTACAAGATTTTCCACTGCTGCTATTGGGCCCATTCTCCGGTTCTGAATCTTCCTCTCCATCCACAGTGTCTGAATGACTATTCTCTGGTTCTGGACTCTCCTGGTGATCCATAGCTTCCTCCTCACCTGAAACAAATGCACACAACAAGATCAGATCTGTATCTGATGAATGTGAAAAAAACCTAAAGAGATGACCGTGTGTATGCAGTAGGGATGCTCATTTCGGTTATTTCTCATAACCGACAACCGACGCTCATTAACCGATTATTAGCCGGTTAACTGACAACATTATTTTAAATGAGAATAGAACTCAAAGGATAGCGCCTGTGACCCGTTAAAATAATAATATTAATATCAAAGATGGAAACGTCCACAAAACTAGTCTTAACACTTTCTGACATGACAGGCGCGAGTTGTTTCATCAAACCTTCATTAACCGACAGCAGCTTTGCGCGGAAAGCGGAGCATATGAATCGCGTGCAGAGCACAAAAC
>JAUCMT010000114.1:16412882-16439125 GCA_032357475.1 Enteromius thamalakanensis
CCGTGTAATAAGCGGGATAATATACAGGCAGCCGGTAGTTATCGCGAAATAAGCCCCTTCAGCATGATACAAGACCCTCCGCTTCCTGATCACACTGTCGGGGCTTATTCCTGTGATAACTACCGGCTGCCTGTACAT
Source organism: Enteromius thamalakanensis (assembly GCA_032357475.1). Lineage (NCBI taxonomy): Eukaryota > Metazoa > Chordata > Actinopteri > Cypriniformes > Cyprinidae > Enteromius > Enteromius thamalakanensis. The sequence goes on from JAUCMT010000114.1 coordinate 16,413,021, forward strand.
TATCCCTTACTTAATCATTTTCAGGCCTGGTTTCATAGACAGGGTTAAGCCTAAACCAGGATAGTTCAATTAGGACATTTAAGTAATTTTCATTTACATGCGTTATCAAAAAGCATTACTGGTGTGCATCTTCAGACAAAACAAAGGCACTGACATGTTTTAAGATCAGTCAGAGCAAGTTTCATTCAGTTTAGCCTAGGACTAGGCTTAAGCCTTGTCTGTAAAACCAGGGATAAAAGTTTTATATTTTAGATTCATATTTCGCTGGGATATATTTGTAGCAATAGCAAAAAGTACATCGTATGGGTCTAAACTATAGACTTTTTTTTAATGCCAAAAATCACTAGGATATTAAAGGAATAGTTCGCCGAAAATAAAAATTGCGACATATTTTACTCACCTCCAAGCAATCCACAAGAGCGTTGAGATCTGGCAGAACTCTGACTCCACGCAAGACCAGGCTTACGTCATACGCCGAGTCAGAGCATAGCCAAGAAGCTGGAAACATTACCGAGCTTGAAAGATCCAGGATACACTTTTTTTTTTTTAATAAATAAAAGGAAAGACATATAGACTATGATGGCTTGGGTAAGATCGTGGCGTAATTTTCATTTTTGGGTGAACTATTCCTTTAAATAAAGTTATAAGTAGTATCTACTTAAGTAAAGTATTCATGTACCATGAATATATTTTGTACATTTCCTGCTGTGAATATATTAAAACTCAATATTTTATTAGTAGGTATTTCAATTATTTTGTGCCCTCAGATTCCAGATTGCTAAATAGTTGTATCTCAGCCAAATCTATCCTAACACACCATACATCAGTGGAAAGCTTATTTATTCAGCTTTTAGATGATTCCAATATTGATACTAACCTAATGGTGGAGAACTTGGGCAGGTTGTCATGGCGATCGATGAGGCTGACCAGTATTTCAAGCACCAACAGTCGAATTTCTGCATCTTCTAGCAAAGCAAATGACAGCAGTGGGTCCAGAAATGAGTTGGGAAGAGCTGTCAGCATGTTAGTTGTCTGGAAACCACATGTGACCTAAAAAGAAAGAGAAAAACATGATCTTTACAACATCAAATCTGTGCTTTGATCCAATTCTCTGTCATGAGGCATCAAGCAGGTAGAGTTCACCTGTCTCAGGGACTTCAACAGCATGACTTGGATCATTCGGTTGCCCTCAGGCCTGCAGTAAAAGACAGAAGTAAATACAGTATATTCACCTCACAAATGAAAATTTTAAGTCAATAAATTTTGCAACTGAATTATTAACTCTTATTCAGTTTTATAGAGAATTTTCATTGACAACCATAATAAACATTTAGATACACAACAGTGACTGCAGTGCTTACCCTGAGCCTGTAGAGGGCAGCGTGGGAGTTATGCCTGGAATGGGGATCTTTCCCATGATGAAGAGCATCACCTCAGAACGCTGGTACGTGGGTAATGTGTTAGCAAATGAGCCTAATTTCAAAACACACACACATTAGTACTAAATTTAAAGGAAGTAAAGGAATTTTTAGATTTAAGATTTAAATGTGATTCATGTTATGCTCACACACCGATAGTCCTGATGACAGCTTCCTGTAGCTGTCTCTCCTCATGCTCCTTGATGATTTTGGTGCCGATGTTAGTGCAGTCGTAGGATCCTGTCAGCTCATAGTCCACACTGAGCCTCAGATGTCGGAGCAGTGTGTTGAAAACCTCCAACACTGTGGGGCCTAAAATAAACAAACACACATTTATAATATCTGCAGACATTTCAAAAATAAATAAATCTAAACTCTTAAAAGCTGAGCAGGCTGAAGTAATAAATACATCATCTCCCGAGGTCCAATTTATTAAGGAATTTAAATGGTCAAAATGACTAGCCTCATGTTTGCTGAATCAAATCTGTTAGCGTTTCTTAGTCATTTTGAGGTGCTGATTCCAAATTGTTTTCGGTTTTGCTGTAAAACTTTCGGACAAAATATATTATGCAATAATATATAAATATATTATTTCATAGCATTTACGTTTCTTACTGCGATTCGCAAAGTGAAAAAGTATTAATCACCACAAAATCTTCTGCAAAAACAAGAGTCTTCCTCTTCCATAGTTTAACATGTAATGATCCTAATGATGTTATATAATGGCTAATTCTATACTTTCAAGGTTAGAATTCTGAGGAGTGACAAAAGAAAATGCAAACATGACCCAAATATTCTCTGGCATCTGGTTTTACTACATTCAAAAAGCGACTGAAATATTGTGAAAGTCAGTTTATGTAAAGTTTTGTGACATTAAATGAATTATATAAGCATAATTTTCTATACAATATAATATTGCAAACAATATCTGCAATCTTTCAGTTTAATATTTGGTAACATAAACACCTAACATTGACATTTCTAAACAGTAAACGTTTTTTTTTTATTAACACATAAAAAAAAAAAAAGTTCTGATGATTTTTTACAAGAAAGACAATCACAGAATAATTTTAAGAAGATATAATTAATAAGAAGTTTTCTTAATTCCAGCTTAAAGCTGCAGGTGGCGTCGCTCCCCTTGGGTCAGCAGCAGTGCTGCAAGAGCAGGTGTGAAGGGCTCTCACACGGGATATTAGGTATGAGCACTGACTTGACGTCAAAGAGCAGAGTCGGGCTGTAAAATGTATTTTTGGCTAAAATCTAGATTGGGTCAGATGCAATGTCACAGTTTGGGTTTCCCAGAAGAAAGGCTTACCGTCTGGGGGAGAGTGACCCAGATACTGAGCAAAGGCATAAAATATGTGATATGCGTTATGGTATTTGCAAAAAAGACACAAGTCTGCTCGTGTGCAATGAGACACTGGCTACACCACGTAATGTTTTGAATATTCATGCTAGTGACAAGAACCGGGTTGTAAATCCATACTCACCAACAGAGCCACTGGCAGCGATGGCAGCCGCCTCCAGAAGGACCTCCACTATTCCAGCACGCACTGTGGCTGAGCTCTTACTGTTGGCATCCAAATGGCCCAAGAGCTGCTGGATGACCAGATGAGAATGCTGGGACTGGAGGGAGAGAAAGAAAGACAGACAGAGAAAGAAGAGAGAAAAAATAATAAGGTAAAAAAAAAATAAGATAAATGAACAGATATACAGTATATACTTACATATTTAAAATATACATTTTTGCTTCACTACTGTAACCAATGAAAAAATACTAATATATTATTAAATAGGGTTAAATAAAGCTTTAAACAAGTTCGGACAAACGGCTAGCATGACCCAAAATTATTTATTATACATTTTAATTAATCAAAAATATTAACTATTTATATAAAATTAACTAAATGAATACAAATCAACAGCATGTATTTTAAGTATTTATTTCATTAAGTATACATTTCAATAAATGATTTAATTAACCTTTTTAATAACAACAAGCAAGCTTAGATTGTGAACCCACCTGAATGGAGTACATGATGATCTTAAAGCAGCGCACCGCAAATGTTTTGCCTTCCCACAGTGAGTGATTATCAAGATGCCTGCGGTGAGAGAACAGACCTCGAGCTTTAGAAATGAAGCCAAAAGAGACTGAAAAATAAGATTCACTCCCCCCGCAGTGAGATTAATTAAAAAAGCATAAATACCAGGATAAAATATTTAAATACCAGTATTTAAATATTCTGACTTACTCATAGTACCTTATCAAAATGCCAATATTAAGAAAATAGAAGTTCAAAAGAAATTCACTTAATTAAGTAGCATACAGCAATAACTGAATCAATGCAGGTATACAAAATGAAATTCTCAACCTTTCCTAAGCTAAGCTGACAGGAGCAATATGTGGTGGGTCTCTTACATGAGCACAGGGGTGACTGCGTTCTTGATGTTGCCATAGGCAGCACGGCCCAGCAGTTCCCGAAAGCAGCGCTCCGTCAGCTCGGCAGGGCTTTCTCTCTCCTTCTCACTGGCCTGCAGCGGGGAGGGAGAGCGACTACAGAAGAAACACAAAGAGAGGGAGGCTTTTTGTCTTCAGCTCTTCTCAACTGAGGATTTAAACAGAGCTTTGGTTTCTGAGAAGCTGCTGAATAAAAGAAGTGTTTACACGTAAAAGAAAATATATATAAAAATTATATATAAAATTTTCCTGCTACTTTAGAACTTTTATATTACCTCTATTATAATTGGCTAATTTCCACTTTATCCAAATTAAGTTCAAAATTCAAGTCAAGAAGATATCATACATATTTTTCTCCATGTAAGTTAATCTTAAATATGTTCTGATGGTCTTTTAACAAGAAAACGCTATTTGCATATGCCTAAACAATAAAATATAATATTGCATAAACCAAAAACAATTTCTACAGCTATATAAAATGTGTTTAATATTGATAGCAATTATAATATAGCGTTTAGTGTAATTTTGAAGCCTAAATAAAATAATAAATAATAATAATACTGCAAACTATTAACTACAAAATTATTTTTTTTTTTAAAGTACATTTATCTTATGTATGATAAGGTATTCAAAATGATGTTTTGTATACCTAATGATGTTAAAATGATGTTAAAACTAATTAAGAAAATTATTAGATAAAAATAATAAAAAAAACAATACTACATAATATTGTACACTTCTCAGCTTCTCAGAACTACAGCTTAATATTATAATATACTTAATATTTTTAATGTTCTAACATTTTTAAAAACTTTTTATAGTAACTATACTTATTATTAGTCTTATTAACATACATATGTTGCTTCTCAAAAAAAAAAAAGCAAACAAAACAGAGATTATGAAACACTTTTGGTATAATGTATAACGCCTGAAAGTCTGACATCAGGTTATGTATGATGGAAAACTTCCTGTGTGAGCTTCCCAGTGTGTGTGTGTGTATCAGAAAAAGCGCTGAGGGTCTCGCAGGGTTTGTCTCATCATTAATTAATCACACTGTTCCTCTGCCCTCACACACCCTGCTGTCAGTCAGCCTGCTGCTCCGCTCAGGGTCCCTTGGTTAAATAACCATATGACGCTGGGCTAAATCTGCAGAAACTCTTCTCACCTCAACTAAAAGCCTCCTGCCACACGTCCAGAAGGATGCTAGACTGTTATTTGACCAGAAATAAAAGTACATTGTGTTTTAGTCCACTGCTGTGGTTGCACTAAACCAGCTTTGCTGTTCTACCCATCTGAAATGTGCACATCTCACAAGATGAGTTAATTATCAGCTGCCCTTTACATCAAACGCCAATTAGCACATAGCAAACAGCAGAAAGGGGTAATTAACGTCTCCACCCGTGGTGCAATTACCGCTGTGTCTGGGGCGCATCAACAAGGAGCCAGCTTTTTTCATTATAATAGAAGTGATTCGTAGGTCATTTTCAATTTCAAACGTTGTGACTTTTTGTACAAATGCAGAGTTTAAAAAAGATGTGCAGGTTCATAAATCAGCTGTAGTCATAACCATACAACTTGTCATATTATATATACACACACAGTGGAGGAAATAATTATTTGACCCCTCACTGATTTTGTAAGTTTGTCCAATGATAAAGAAATGAAAAGTCTCAGAATAGTATCATTTCAATGGTATGTTTATTTTTTTCAGTGACAGATCAACAGCACATCAAAAGGAAAATTAAAAAAAATAACTTTAAATAAAATATATAAACTGACTGACTAGGCCCCTCCGTGACCACTCCGTGGCTTCTTCTTGAGCCACCCCTTCGTTGACTTTGCTGTATGTTTTGGGTCATTGTTGTGCTGGAACACCCATCCACGACCCACTTTCAGTTTCCTGGCAGAAGGAAGGAGGTTGTCGCTCAGGATTTTACGATACATTTTCCCGTTGATGCAGTGAAGTTGTCCTGGGCCTTTAGCAGAAAAACACCCCCAAAGCAAAATGTTTCCATCTCCATGCTTGACGGTGGGGATGGTGTTTTGGAGGTCATAAGCAGCTTTTTTTCTTCTCCAAACACAGTTAATGCCAGAGAGCTCAATATTGGTCTGATCTGACCACAGCATCTTCTCCCAGTCACTCTCTGAATCATTCAGGTGTTCACTGGCAAACTTCAGACGGGCCTGCACATGTGCCTTCTTGATGCCTCACTGCAGGATTTTAATCCATTGCGGTGTAATGTGTTTCCAATGGTTTTCTTGGTGACTGTGGTCCCAGCTCCTTTGAGGTCATTAACTAACTCTTCCCGTGTAGTTCTAGAATGATTTCTCATCTTTCTCGGAATCATTGACACCCCACGAGGTGAGATCTTCCATGGAGCCCCAGAGCGAGGTCGATTGATGGTCATTTTGTGCTCCTTCCATTTTCGAACAATTGCACCAACAGTTGTCACCTTCTCTCCCAGCTTCTTGCTAATGGTTTTGTAGCCTGTTCCAGCCTTGTGCAGGTCTACAATTTTGTCTCTGAAATCCTTGGACAGCTCTTTGGTCTTGCCCATGTTGGAGAGTTTGGAGTCTGCTTAATGGATTGATTCTGTGGACAGGTGTCTTTTATACAGGTGACTAGTTAAGACAGGTGTGTTTAATGAGGGTGACTAATTAAGCAGGAGTGTTTAAACACTCAGTGGGAGCCAGAACTCTTAATGGTTGGTAGGGATCCAAATACTTATTTCCCTTAAACGAAATTTAAATGAGTTTCTATCTTTTATTTAAAGTAATTTATTAAAATTTTCATTTTGATGTGCTATCTGTCACTGATAAAATAAACCTACCTTTAAAATTATACTGTTCTGAGACTTTTCATTTCTTTGTCATTGTACAAACTTACACAAAATAATTCAAATAATTATTTCCTCCACTGTATGTATATATAAACTGTATATATATATATATATATATATGTGTGTGTGTGTGTGTGTGTGTATGTGTGTGTAATTTTGATTCTTAATCCCAGTTTTTCAATGTTTACTCAACACCAGCACTGTATATGGGTTTTTCTCGTCTTCATTAACAGGGAGGAGTTTTGTGAAATCTTCAGGGCAAAGGACAAGAACACACTGAAAATGTACACCTGCAAAAAGTTCCTGAAGAAAGATGGAAGAAAAGTACGAAAAGCAGCCAAAAATGAGATCCTCATCTTGAAAATGTATGTTTTCCATGCAGGAAATTTAAATGATCCACATTTTTGCAAAGAAAGGTGCTTGCAGATGGTGCTCAGTGTTGTAATTTGTTTAACAAGAGTAGAAGAATGCAGTCGACTCTTTACCATGCAAATGATTTTATTTTTGCAGATCATGTCATGATTTCTTTTCACTTTCTACTCTGCTTCCTTTCACAGTGTCACAGTTTCTCTCTTGCTTTCTCTCTGTCTCTCCCCGCAGGGTGAAGCATCATAACATCCTCCAGCTGGTAGATGTCTTTGAGACGAGAAAAGAGTACTTCCTCTTTCTGGAGCTGTAAGTGCTTTGAGATTTTCATTTGTGAGAGTGAATAAGAAAAGTACAAGAGTGTGAATGGATACTTTTTGCATTTATTGTGTTTGTTAAAAAAAAAAAAGTAAATCCTCTAATTATTTACACATGCTGAGAGACAATGTTTTTATTCTTTTGTATTTTTATCCTGCTAATATTTTAGAAGTTCAGTCAACAGATTAAGCAAATTAAAATGTAAATTACAAATTCAGTGGCCACTGGGGTTTTTAAGCTGCAAATGGTTTAAATGTTGAAAGAATTTAAATGTTTTAGATAACATTTTTATTTTTACATGAAAATGCATTCGTTTCTCGATCGTCATGGTATAAATTAAGAAGATTTTTTGTACAGTCATTATACTACAAGTACAATTTGTCAAATTTGGCTTGGCTATTTTTCATGTTTTTTTACTTCAGGGCCACAGGTAGGGAGGTGTTCGACTGGATCTTAGACCAGGGCTACTACTCAGAACGTGACACCAGCAATGTGATCCGGCAGGTGCTTGAGGCTGTGGCTTACCTGCACTCTCTACAAATCGTTCACAGAAACCTAAAGGTGACTTGGGCCTTTAGTACCATCTAATGGTTTCCACATGTTATTGCACCAAAATGCAACCTCAGACTCAGACATTTTGGGAATTAGAGGTTGATCAGATGCACTAAAGGGTTAATTTATTTATTAATAATAATATATATTACCACAGGAGAGACCTGGCAAAGAAGGAACAGCAGTTACAGTCTTGATCAAGATTTATAATAATAAATATCATTGTAACAATCATACCATTATCAATGATATGTTTTGCATCTTGATTTTTAGTTAAATATGTTTCTGAATTATATAAAGGCTTTGCAAGCTTTTGTTTTATACAGCTGAATGCATTTACTACTATATTTCCTCACCCTGTCAGCTGGAAAATCTGGTCTACTATAACCGCCTGAAAAACTCAAAAATTGTAATCAGTGATTTTCACCTGGCCAAACTGGAAAATGGTCTTATCAAAGAGCCATGTGGCACACCGGAGTACCTTGGTAAGAAAAAGCATCAAATCTTTCAGATGTAACTCCTATATTGTGAATTATGGGTTATATAGGCCTACTGATTAGGCCTATCAGTTTATAATTAAAATATATTGGTGTCAATGATATAAGACTAGTTATATAATAATAATAACAATATAGAAATAATAATACAGATAATTAATTCAAAACACACCTGTTTCTTCATTCCTGAATTACATTTAAACATTTACCAATTAAAATATGTAAAATATTTGTATATATTTTACTAGAATGCATTCAAGATCTTTAAGGTTGCACCATTTAAGATTGTAGTCATTACATAAAATGTTTAGCAAAAATAAAAAAAAAACATGACAACCAAATTGTCTAAGAACAATGTAATATAGTATAGTGCTTATATCAGGTTTTCTTATTCTCTTATAGCTCCAGAGGTGGTCGGCAGACAGAGATATGGTAGACCAGTGGACTGCTGGGCCATCGGGGTGGTCATGTACATCCTGTGAGTTCATAGATCATCAGTATTTTAGTCATTGTGTCAGATGGTCCAACATGAAGAGCACAGTAATTTCACTGTGCTCTTGAACCAGATCTTTCTTTATTAGTAGACCCCATAGATGTCGCTTGCCTGACACATTTTTTTGTTCATCAGCATGTACCTTCCATTTCCTGTTGTCACATTGCGTGTCACATCATCATTGCCACTCTGTAAGTGCACAGTATTTCCTGTATCTGTTTCTCTCCCTAATCCCTCCTCAACAATCAGTTGTTGTTCATATGGTGTTATAGTCCTAATTAACCCCTTGCCTTTTAATGCTCTGGTCATATTATTATTTTTAACAGACTGTCAGGAAACCCACCTTTTTATGATGAGACAGAAGATGACGATTATGACAATCATGATAAGAACCTGTTCCGGAAAATTCTGTCCGGAGACTATGAATTTGACTCACCCTATTGGGATGACATCTCAGATTCAGGTACAGTACACAAATCACTGTACAGTAGGTGTGAAATCAGAACTGAAGCTTAACTATTCAAAAATTTCTTTGCAGCAAAAAGCCTAGTTGCATGTTTAATGGAGGTGGAACAGGACCAAAGACTGACTGCACAGGAAGCCATCAATCATGAGTGGTATAGAGCCTTTTCCAGTACACAATCTGCATTTTATAATTTATTTGCAGTTTAATTAAAAAATAACTGCTTTGAATCTTTTTGCTGTTGTTGTTTAGGATATCTGGAAATGCAGCCTCAGACAAGAACATCAAAGATGGCGTTTGTGCTCAGATCGAGAAAAACTTTGCTAAAGCTAAATGGAAGGTAAGTGAACTTTCTATCAATATAGAATTTTAAATAAATTAGAATAATTATTATTTGACACTGAACATTGGAATGTTGAATGCAAAAAATTCTGTTTTGACTTTATAGGAATAAATTACATTTCAAAATATATTTAATTAGGTTTTAGATAAAAATGCAGTCATTTATGAATAACATAAATTATTATTTTTAGTACAACGTGTTATATTAAAACATTACTATGATTTGTTATCCAGAAAGCTGTTCGTGTGACTACTATGATGAAGAGACTCAGGGCTCCAGATCAGAGTGACTCTGGAGCCTCTAGTCCAGCATTGGGAGCCTCAGGAGGACCTGTTACCCCCAGCACCACCCCTTTTCCCCTGGCTACTACACCAGTGCCTCCCCGCACTGCCCTGGATCACACTGAGGCCCAGACGCACGAGGCCTCAGCTCCAACACGATGTAATGGAGAGATACAGACATCCCAGCAGCGTAGTGGGGAGAATAGGGAGGAATAGAATGGCTGATTACATTCAGGCAAATTTAGTGACAGTTAGAGCAGCACCTACACATTACATACAAATTCATATCGAAATCTTATGGCGGAGCGAAGTTCAATTGTGCTTAATAGCTTGATAGACATTTTACATTTTCATTCGTGCAAAACTTAAGACTTAAAAATGTACATCCCAGTCTCATAGTAGTCTATTCTGTATTTTCTTAAATAGCTTTATCAAAGAAATATTATTTGTTACTTCTAAAGTAATAATTCTTAATTTACTTTCCCTTTTTGATTCAAACCAATTAAAAAAAATCCTCATCTTTGCTACCATCTTTTTAAGGGTATTATAGAACATAAGATCCATTACCCGTATAAAGCTTGTTTATGTAGTTCTTAGATTTACTTTAAAGCATTTCATTAAAAGATCATGTGGTTTAAATGTTTTTGTTATATTTATTACATACCCTTAAATAATATTTTCTTTTTTTCTGACTGCAAAGAGCAAAGGAGCATTTAAAATAAACACAGCCTCAAAAGATGAATTTTAAAGCCATTAAATAAGATAATGGTTGAACTTTAATATAGAATTTCATGTGATCCAAAAGAGCCCAGCTGCTGAATTACAATTCATATTCATATTTTGTGTTATAATATTGGCTAACCAGCAACTAAAACTGCTGCTGTACTTCACTGATGCACAAGGCATTGTTTTTGTCAATATATTATCATATCACTATATTACTCAGTGTTTTTGTACTGCTGTATCATGTTTTTTTTCTTTTGCTGTACAATCTAACAAGAAATTATGTAGCTCTTTTTATTCAGTCAGCCCTTATATCCGTATTCTAAAGAGCACTGCGTTTTATATAGTATACATCTGGTTTCGTTCTAGTCTAAGGGTTTCCAAACGTTCTGTTAATGTGCAGTACAAACAAAGCAATATGAATATTGCTGTAATACTGTGAAACTGCTATACAGGTGATACGATGTTCCTGCCATATTTCATACAGGTAGCCAAGCAATTTGCTCTCAATGGTTGTTCATGTATTCGTTCTTATAGCTGTATATTATGTTCAGTTATTGTATTCTGCCTAAAACCCAGACCTTATTTTTACTGTCCATGTGGAGAGAAAGGAATAGCCATGTCCTTCAACTGCAAATCCTGCTGTAGCTCATGTCCATTATGGCATAGTTATTTGTTGTTAATTGTTTGTTTAAATTGATTGTCTTTGGCATGGTCACATGTTTATTTTTAAGCGTTTGCTAAATATACTCCCCATTGTATATAGCTTCACTGAGTTTTATCTTGTAGTACTATCTCAGTAATGTAAAAGGAACTATACAGATGTGCACTTTGACCTATGTGTGCATTAGTTTGACCTCAACCGAAAACCATTATTTTCTCCTGTTTAGGCTATGTTTCCCTCTTTATGCACTGACGGCAGGCTCTGTAAACACTGAAATATATTTTCTGAGAAAAGTTTTCATAGAAGGCAGAGCAGAAAAACAAGTGATTGTGCAAATGTAAAGTAAAATGTGTAATTCATCATTTTCATGTATCAGCTCAGCCTAAGGTGTTTGTCACTGTTTGTGGCTTCTGTATTTTGTTATTCGATATGCAAAATAAATGTTTTTGGACAGTGTATATTTCCATGGTGGTTCTTATTTCCTGATTAGTACTACATTTAAATAACATTTTAAAGTTTTAAAATTATTATTATTATTAAAATATTATTACTGGCTTAAATCACGGCTGCACATAAAAGTCCATATAACATGTAATCCTTTTTTATCATAAATTCATAATATTTATTACAGATTGTAACTACATTTAATTCGTATTTCATATGGTAACTTTATTTTGTTTAGTGAATTGTATAACTTTAACTCCCATAAGCCCTCGCGCACCGGAAACGGAGTTTGTGCTTTTCCGCCTCTTTTTGTCGAATCCAGAAAGGAGCCTGCGAACAGATCTCTACAAGCTAGGTGAGACGTCTTAAAATGGCTTTACAGACATTAAACAGAAGAAATATTCCACTGTTATTTGTAGCATGTTGTAAAATCAAGATTAACGAAACAACGTTTGCTTCGTCCACTGATAGTGGGGAAATGTCTTGATTGAAAGCTAAAGTTAGCACGTTAGCCTTCTTCATGAGGGGAGGTTTATGAGATGAATAAATCAATGCCTTGCCTTCTTGGTAACAAATATCTGAGTACTTAAAAAGTAGTTGGGAATTCTCATGTATATCACTTTCACACAACGGTGTATTTGACATGCAGTTTGATTCCATCGCATTTAGCTTACGTTACTCACATTAGCCAAACGTATTGTGTTAGCATGACGCTTTAACAACGTACCGCTCCAATCTTGTGACATTATAATCAACGGTTTTGATCAGCCCTCGTCGTGTTGTCCTGTATGAAATAGCAGCTCATTTGATTGCGTTTATCTCTGTAACCTGTTAGTGGTTAATGATACGTGTAACGTTAAGGGTTTCGGTGACAAATTGTCAATATTTTCTAAATATTTTTTTTTCGAATAAGGTTTTAAAGCCGGGATGTTTAGCGTCGTTACATTAGGACAGATCAATTAATTCAGATAATTAATCTTTAATGATAAGGTATTTATTTATTTTTCAAGTGAAACGACGTCCTTGCACTCGAAACTCGTGCTAAGGGAGAGTTTCAAGGAGAGGAGGGAACAATGTGGAACGGTTCAAGACCTGGAGCACGAGGAGGAATGCCCTTTCGGTAAGAGGTCTTAAAAGAATAAGACTGCATTCTTTATCAGACACATAACATATGCCATCAATGTACTGTGTTCCTAAGGGTCTCTTAAATGAAAATTTAATTCCTTATAAAAGTGGTGTCATACTGTGGGGCATTTTGTCAGAAATTAATTGTAACGTTACCTGCAATTAATTGCCTGTCAATGTCCATTTCACATAAAAAAAATGCAGATTTTTGAATTTTTCCAGAATGTGACATGGAAAAAATTTGCAAAGAAGTGTAAAATGTATACACAGTTGTAGTTGATGTAATTAATAAGCACTGGTATATGTGTAGCAATAGTCAAAAATATATTGTATAGGTCAATATTATAGATTTTTCTTTTTTGACAAAAGTGATTAGAAAATGAAGTAAAAAAAATCTGCAGGGGCTAGCGCTCTCCCTGGCATCCCTAGATGACACTTACATGACTACTATAAATAATTTCCTACTATAAATATACAATAACATATAACATAATTTAACATTAGCATTGCTAAGAACTTCATTTGTGCAGCTTTAAAGGCAATTTTCTCAATATTTAATTTTTTTAGCCCCAGATTTTCAAATAGTTTAATCTCAATCAGATATTGTCCTGTCCTAACAAACCATACATCAATGGAAAGCTTAATTATTCAGCTTTCAGGTTATATTTAATTTTGAAAAATTGGCCCTTTTGACTGGTTTTTGTGGTCCTGAGAAGCTGTGCGTTTTATCACCCGCGAAACTTAACACGCAGCTTCTCAGTGATCTACGGCTCTGTGTATAAGCTGGCGTTCTTCTAAATACAGGTGACGGAGATTTGGCGCTAATCAAAGAACCGGCTTTACTGATGAGATGCGCATAATATATCGTACGATATATATCGCCCAGCCCTAATGGATAGGGCAATATTTGACCGAAATACAACTATATGAAAATCTGGAATCTGAGGGTACAGAAAATCTGTACTTTGACCCATACAATGTATTTTTGGCTATTGTTACAAATATACCCCTTAATATATAATATTAATAACACTGGTTTTGTGTTCCATCTTTTATGACCCACACTTCGAGGCTGCATTTGAAAGAGTAATCAGCTTTGTCACGCTGCTGTGACGCATTCTTGGAATGCAGTCTTCGAAGGATGAATTACACCGGTTTCACACTGCACACGTCAGCAGAGGGTATTTTTTTTCGGCACCCATGTTAATGGATGAGTGCTTTCACACAGCATGCAGGAGCAGAGCAGAAGCGTCAGTGCCGCGATAGTTACGGAGCAAAGTCTATTTTTGCTGTGCCGCTGACACTGAATTAAAATGACAGTGCCTGGTTCTTGATCTAAACTGACCCGATTAACTTGAAAAGTAACAGATTTTACCATAAAATCATATAATTAATGTTCTTCGTGTTTCACGCTCACCATATGCAAAAATTAAATGCACAAAAACTTGCCCAAACTTCAAAGGTCTGTTAAATGAATAAAACTAAGGCATTTACAGTAGCTTTTAAGATTAGTTTTCAATTCAATTATTCAATCCAAATACACTTTTTATTATTTATTATATTTTATTTTTTTTTTTTTTTGGAAATCTTTCCGAATTTTGGCTTGGATTCTCAAAGTGTAACCTCTTCAATTTAGCATCTGCACGCAAGCCTTCCTTTGCAAAATATAATATTTCTTCTTCAACATGTGGGAAGGGTCAGACATCATTTTTGCTGACAGGCTCTGCTATTTTTGTGTAAACTATAATAAGGCAGTTGCAGAACAAAGTATGCTGGCAATGACATAAATTAAAGCACACGAAGCAGTGTTCAGAGAAGAATGCTGGAAAATACGACAGAAATAACATGTTTGACTATAGTCTACTGCAGTACAAGCCGAGGTTCAGCTGTGCGGCAAACGCTGCCATTGTGAAAGCACAAACGGCACGCACTGCTTATGCCCTGCTGAAGCATTCAGTGTGAAACTGGCTTTAGGACACTTGTATGTTTTGTGAAAAAGTAAATGGATTGATAATTTGCAGTAATGCTTCTGAATTAATTGCAGGGGGGATCCTCATGGTGGCATGTTCGATGGCAGAGATGGCCCAAGACCTGACTTCAGAGGTCGTGATGGAATGAATATAGACAGGTCGCCCATGGACATAAGGAGGTTTGACTGCCCACCTGATATGAGAGGACGAGACATGGGTCTTCATGACAGGGGAAGAGAGCCTTCCCGAGACTTTTTCAGACCAGGGGATGAAATGGACATGAATTTCCGAAGGCGCTTTGAAATGGATCAAAGAAACAATCTTCAGAATTCTCCAGGTTTTATGGGTCAGTCTAGGCCACCGATGGATATGGGTGGCAGAGACATGCAGGGTGGTAGTATGAGGGGTCCAGAGGATGGATTCATGAATATGAGGGAGAGGGAGAGATTCCAGATGGATGTGCCTGGGCTTCCTCCCATGGACATCAGAAGGAGACTTGCCATGGTGGCAATGGGTGGAAATGGAGATCTTGGGGACATGAGAGACAGGGAGAGGCCAAGGATGGGTGGTATTGATGGGTTCAACATGGATATGCCTCCCAGAGACAGACCAATGATGGATTTTGATAGACGAGGTGTCACACCTCCGCTTAATCCAAAAGGAAGGTTTGAATCTGATATGGATCTGAGAAACCGCATGGGTTCCTCAAATGATTTTAGAGACCAGCCGCCTAAGATGTTTCGAGACAATGATGGTGCGCCCATGGATATCAGAGGAAGAGCTGATATGCCTTTAAGTCTTGGAGGCCCAGAACCCATGATCAGACCTGACGAAATGACCCTCAGAGACAGAGAATTCCCAGAGCCGATGGACAGTCCAATGGGCTTCAGAGGGAGAGAAACTGAATCACTCTCAGATGAGTGGCGCAAACATGGCATGAGAGACCGAGAACCTCTTCCACCGATGATGGGCAGAACACCACCACTTTTCCCGAGAGAACTGCAAGACAAGTTCTTCTCTAACCGTGGAAAAGATGTAGACTTTGGAGAACGTCCCCAGTTCAAAGACAGAGACCGAGACGGGTTTTTGGGGAAAGACAGCACAGGCTTTAATCGATCGGAAAGAGACTCCAAACACCAAAACTGGGAGAAAAACATTCCTAGTGATTTCCCAGGAAGAGATCCAGCTCAGAAGCCTCCTCTTCTTCCACTGGATCCCCCTCAAAATGCCCAAAGTAGAGATGGAGATAAACCCTGGCCTGGTGACCGAGATGAAAAGACTGAAAGAACTGCCCCTGGAGGAAGTAGACCTCCATATTTCCAAGACAAGAACCAGCCAAATCAAGAGCATCACTTCGCAAGTGATCGAGTGCCCTTTAAGGGTTCCAGCGACATGGCTTTAGAGCAGGGACCACAGAGAGAGAGCATGATGTCTGGGCCGAAGGAACCGAAGAGTAATAGAGGAGAGCGGCAGGATCAGGATTATAGAGACATTGATTATCGCACCAGCTCAGGCCGCAAATATGACTATAATCTTGGAGATCTTCAAGAACCCGAAAAAGACGTGAAGGAATCCAAAATCGGTCCAGCTCAGCTACCGGATGACTCTGGTTCTCAGGTTGGCGGTTGTCTTTGATTTTGTTTATTGGAATGCACCAAAATTTCTTATTCAACTACAAAATAATTGAGATTTTATTAATGTATAATGTAAATAGAATAAGTAGATTTCTTTTCTATGTTTCAGCTTGATTTTTTTTTTTTTTTTTTTTTATATATTAATCCATTTATCCTGTGAAAAATATATAAATAAATAAAAAATAATTTATAGGATGGTAATCCATATAAAAGTTAATATTACATTTCTTTTCACAGCTTATGTAATTGGTTATTGATTTGTACATTTAAACTTGCTAGTACAGATTGTTTTGTGAATTATCTGAATATGTAAAGTTTACTGTGAATTCTGATATAAAGGACCAGGATTACAGGAGTGCAAGTGTCCAGGATCAAGTCTCAAAAACCATTGTCATCTCTGGAATTCCTAAAACTGCCACAATGCAACAGGTAAACAAGATTTTAAGATTTTATTAATATTATAAACTTTATTATTTTCATACCAAAAATGGCTCTTTTTTTTGTGTCTAATTACAACCCCATTTAGTACGTTTGACTTCAGTTAGTTCTTTCTTTCATAGATTCTGGATGCTTTCGCAGTCCGTGATGGTGTGCCAATGCAGGGTATGAAGATAAAGGATGTTGTGCCAGGTGAGATTTTGTTCGCTGTAAACAGTGATGACCAATTCGCAACCACATTTCGCTATTCGCTCTCCGAATTCTACGCTCACTGTCTCTTTTACATCGATTGTACTTTCTGCATCTGAGTCGCTTTTGCAAACATGCTACAGGTTCTCTTGTTGTCCCCTTTCCCCATGTTCTTGTGTGGGAGGAAGAATTTTTCCCTGAGCAGCTTCCATCTTTAAGGTGGCATGCTCTTAGTGGGAATTTTGGAATTTCTTAAATGTGGTTCCCTTTATACGTAAGCCATTAACTGTTGAAACACAAATATCAACTGCCACTACATTGTGATGATGTGGAGTGTTGCTGCAAAATATTCCTCTGGGGGTTCATCTGATAAAAGTTTTAGCATTTTCTTTTTCTTTTTTATACGCCAAAAAAGTTTTTTTTTGTCTGTATCAAAAAAGCTATTATGTTGTTCAGTGTTCCTTGGAAAATCTGGAAATATCAGGAAAAGGTTTTAATTATTCTTTTTTTATCATTATTATTATTAATAAAATTATTATATGACAATTGCATTTTGCTAATGACTCAAAGTCATTGAAAATATACCAAAATAAATATATTTTAAAGTTAACGGTATATTTATAAGCGTATATGAATTTGAAGTGAAGAAAGCAACTTTTTAGATTTAGTTTGTTACACTTAATCAAATGAATCCAAAGAATAACTTTTGCTTTGTTTTATTATTTGCTTTATTATTATTTATTTTCTTTTTTTAATTGTTCATACTGTTGCAAGTTTGTTGGAAAATAAATGTGAGTCTTCTGTGATATGTTTTAGATGTTATTAGACTTCAAGCTCTGTTACATTCTGGTTCTCTTTCTATTGTTATCAATTATTATATTTATTGATGTATATCTTGGCTTTAGAACTGTCTCTAAGTTGAGTCTACTCTGATTTTTCGCTAGTCACTTCAGTCAATTAAATGATAAAATAAAATGTGCCGACAATCAAAAAACATCCTGTATGAATTCGCTTTGTTATATGTCTCGTGAAACGAACCACTGCTTTTTTCTCTTGAAAATTTACCTATTTACCTGCAATAACTAACACAAACCCATCTGTATTTCAAATGCTGTTCCCAGGTTACAGCTACGATATGGCCTATGTGGAGTTTTTAAACCTCGAGGATGCTGTCCACTTCATGGAGTCCAACCAGGTGGCCCATCCTCGTCCTTCTACAACGACTCTGTCTGCGAACAGGAAGAAGGCTTGGGCCTTGGGAGGGGGAGGTGGCTGGGCTCTGGGTGGGAATGGGGTAGATGGGACATGAAACCTTCAAGGGAACAAATTTTTCCCACTTATATTAATTGACCAATTTCAACACGCCACTTAGTTTGCAACATTAGCTTTCAGGCATAACAAGTGAGCCTAATGACAAGGGATCCACTATTCTTTGATGATTGCCATAGGTGTATTGGCTGAACAAGTAAACCATTACATATACCTTTTTTCGACTGAATGGGTAGTTTTATGAATAGATAAATGGCATTCTGAATTTGAATTGGATTTGCATCTGTGCAACAAGTTGTGCAACCTGTTTCTTCTACCCTTAGGTGGTAGAACTCCTGACCATTGATATTTCTTTCATTCTTTTTCAACAGTATATTTTATTTCCCTCATTTGACCATCTCGAGGTCATTTACGATCACTTTTTACTTGCCGCCACTGGCATATTCTGAAGTGGTACTGAAGCATTCTTCTTTGGCGTCCTTTATTGTCGTACTTTAAATTTATTCAGCTTTGGATTTTCATCATTTCTGTGGTGACTGAAGTGCTATATGTAGCTTCCTTTTGTAGATATTCATATCCTGCTGACTTGGAAGGAAAGGTAGTGGCTGTTTTGTCCTTTTTGAATTGCTGATGAACTGTGAATTGTGTTAAATGATTGTAGGTAAAGCTTTATGCTGTTATGCCTACAGCACAGTATCGTCCTTGTGCTGTGTCAACACTTATTCTTTATCCTTTGACCTTATGGAATTACAGTTCCAGAACTGTGCTCTTTGGTTCTGAAGTTTTTTCTTCTTTCCATGGATTGTGATTGAATCATCTTGAGTTTGGGTGTCTTATCTCTTCCTGCACAACAAACTCAATTCTTTTCATTCCTGCTTACTTCATCTTGACCGACTTCATGGTTGCTGTGTATCTGGATTTATAGAAAGATCCATGCTGTTTATTTGGAAAATCAGGGATTGTTTGTATTGGTAGTATTTTGATATTTCTTATGAAACTTCCACTTTAAATTTAAGGCAAGTATAGCAACTAGAGGGTTGCTTGGATTTGTGTTGAGCCATTGGCTGTTATGCTAAAAGTTGAATTCCCTGTGAACTGTATTGCTTGCATCAGCATATATTTCACCTTCGTTTTTCTTAAATGTCTGGGAAAGTACCTTTCAGAAAAGAATCTTGCTCAGGGTTGGTCTTTCATCCGAAACTACAATTTCTCTTGTTGGCAAACTAGCAGGATAACTTATCTCGTTTTTAGTACTTGGTGAAACACTTAAGTAATTTCTACAAGAAGTAACTGCAGCAGTGACGGTGGGTAAGAAGTCATAAAATGCTGTTCACATTACACTGTTAGGTCCTTGCAAACCTAAAAGCTGAAGACTTTTACCACAGTTGTCCATAAACAGGACTTTTCTTTTATCAAGCATGAACAGGATTTTTCATAGTGGGCCAGTAAATACGTAGTCAGTCTTTTGAAACCCTTTTTTAATAAACAACATAATTGTATGCAAAACAATGAGAAATTCTTAATGTCCTGCAGCGCGGCTGTGACTGTCCACCCCATTTTGAAAGTAAATTCTGATCTAGAGGTTTCTAGCTTTTTCCAAGCTGCCTTCCAGTTATGTCTGCGTAGTCTTCTCACTTGAAAGAAGCCAGACTTTATTGTCTTTACTCTTCATCCTGTTGCGAATGAAAGTGCAGTTACTTGTGCGATGGATATGCTTCTACTATGTACTATGTTACTAGTTCTATTTTCAGGTTAGCATTTAAGTTAAGGTGGTAGTACATAAATTGCAGTCATATAACCACTGTAAAATTTACTACAGTTTGTTTTACTGTCATATTAAAAAGGCAGATGAAAAAAATAGAAGCAGACTTAATCCAAACGTGGGCATAAGTAAAGCCCAGATCAGATCTGCCGGTGTTTATGCCCTCAGACGGGCAACTGGGAAATACCTTTTTTTGTTGTTGGGTTAATTTTCTGGGCTGTAAGTTACTTAACACTGAGAGACTGTTGTCATGTTTTCTAGGGATCTGTTAAGGTTGGTAACAAGACTGCTCTGCTCAAATATATCCAGCCAGACAAAACTGTGAAAGAACAGGTGAGAGTTCGTTCTTGGGTAAAGCTTGATATGTATTGGATCTTAAGTATCTATTGGTGTGATTGGCATACTTACTTAAATGTGATTTGGATTGCTGCAGCATGAACCGCCAGCTAAAGCAGATGCAGCCAGTGATGACAGTTTGTTACCAAATCCAGTCCTGCCACTGAATATAAAAGAGGAAACTGATGCCAAACCTGTGCAGGATCCTGCCTCTCAAGGTGTGTGGCAAAGAAACTCCAACTTGACTCCTGAAGCATGGCAGCAGCAAGTCGACCAACAGCTACAAAAGCAGGAGGTGGAACAACAAGCGGAAGATTGGACCAATCAGAGAGCATCTCGCCAAAACCTGCAGCACTCCGATCCGGTTTTCAAGGAGAGCAAGAGTAAGTGCTGTAAAACAAGTGAACAATAAAACAAAAACAATCTGCGACCTACTTTTGTTAATTTAAGTTTCATCTCGTCTTATTTTCAGCCATGATTATAAAGAACATTTTGCCTACAACCACCGTGGAGACCATTCTACAAGCACTCGATCCATTTGCGTACCTGGATGAGCGCAATGTACGTCTGGTCAAAGGGAAGTCACCTGGATCCAAATGCTTTTGCTTTGTCGATATGGATTCCCATGAGGTACTATAATGATCACAATATGTTTTAAAATGGTCCACATGCCTTGATGAATTTGTTATTATACTACTCCTTTTATATACAGCATGTGACACGATTGGTGGAGCTGCTCACCAAACCCCGCCCCATCATGATCGATGGGGTTAGAGTTTATGCTGAGGTTGCCAAACCTTTGAAAAACCAAAAGTAAGTCTTATTTTGTTGGGATACATATAAGTAATAAACAATATTAGAATATTGAGTATTCTAGTTTCAGTTCTTAGAGGAAACATTTCCTAAATCCTCATAAAAAGAAATTTCGATATGAACTGTGGTTGTTTGAGCTTTAAAGGTAATTTTTGTTTTCACTGCAGCTATAGGAGGGAAAATGATAAGTCAAACACTTCTCTCTTGGGTTTCCCCCCAGATGTTATAATGGTAGGTCATTTCAATACATGACGCGCATTGTTACCAAATCTTTTAGAAAGCTAGACAGAGTTTTTAAGGTACATTTTATGAGAGTGATATTCCTTTATCTTGAAATTACATTTTAAAAATGTAGTGCTCATAGAGTGAGATGCAGGAAAAAAAAGAGATATCAAGATGGTTAAAATTCACTTTGTCTAACATATAGTTACATGGAACATTGTTTAAAAAAATATCCTAGTAGAACATGAGCATATTTTGTATGAACAGTCCATATCTTCTATCAAAGTTTACCCATTTCATTTTTTTCTAGCAACAACAGCATAAATATCAGCAGCCACCGCAACCGTTTTTTCCTCAACCTTCTCATACAGCTTTGGGTGTTGCACCTGCCTTGCAAGGTATTGGGTTTGTAATGAATGACTATAGTATTAAAAATGACTGTAGCACAATATATCCATTTATGTGTTTTGTGGTACTTTCTGCAGGTGACCCGGATGCCGCCTTGTCATCAGGTGCAATGCCAACTTCAAGCTTAACACAGGTGATTGTCTTTTTGAAGTAGAACAAAGGAACATTCTTAGAAACAAAGTGACCAGTTGTAGCCAGGAGAGATATTTGACTGTATGGCTGTTTGCAGGGTGTGATGTATTCTGAGACGACAACAATGGCATCAGTCCAGACAGCTGAACACCAGACTGCAGCTTTATCTGACACTGCTCTTCCTGGAGCTGCGGACTCCATTGACGGCTATAGCTACGGTACGGCACTGTTCAGTTAAAGATGAACCATTTTCCTTTTGGTTATATTTGCAGTACTTGTCATCAGCCCTAGTAGAGGATTGTAACTGATACTCATACGCATACTGCAGGATCTGAGGCTCCAGATTTGTCAGCCTTCCTTTACGATGCTACATCAGGATTTTACTATGACCCTCTGACTACTCTGTACTATGATCCCAACTCAAGGGTATGTAGAGAAAAAAGCCCTTTGATTCTCCATAATGTTTAATATGCATGAAATGCAATTTACAGTGACAAAATATTTATTTTTGCTTGTGTAGTATTTCTATGATGCTCAGAATCAGCAGTACCTGTATTGGGATAGTTCTTCAAAGACCTACGTTCCAGTCCAGAGCTCTTCTACTGATGTTCTGGAGCCGGCCCCTGAGGTTTCTGTCCCTGTGGCAGCGACTGCTGAGGTTATAGCTACGCCCATCACAGAGGAGGAAGTGAAGGCCGCTTCAGAGACTGTGTCGGAGGTGCGGGTGGAAGAGGAGTCTGGCTCGCGTGGGGAAAAGAAAGAAAAGGAAAAGGACGAGAAGCCGAGAAGTTTAGCAGCTTTTAAGGTTTTAATATCAATTCATTTGCATTGCATTTAGTTTTTCATTAACAATAAGCATCGTTCAATCTGTTTTGTAATTTTGGATCTGGTCATCAGATAATGAAAGACATGGAACGATGGGCGAAAATTCAGAACAGGCAGAAAGAATGTGTCCGATCACCTTCACCTCTTTTCAAGTCTGGAGGAGATGACCAAAGACCTTCAAAAGCTGCTGATGCAGCCTTTGCCATCTTTGAAAGGAAGGTCAGATCACTACTTTTTTACTCCTCCTCTCCTTTGTTTACATTATTTAGAATTAGGTATTTTAACAATCCCTACATCTTACTGATTAATAAACTCCATCGCACACTCTATGATTTCGACATGAGCACTGAAAATCAGGCAGCTTGTTGAAGAGAGGTGTTTTTACATTGATCAATCAGATTTTGGTTTTGTAGATGCTGAACTAGACAAAAATCAATATACTTAAATTTAAGGAAGGTTGGACTATATCTAGAGGCCAAAATGACTTTTAATTGTTCCTTGTTACAAACCACTCACACCTGGCAACTATAACACTCTAAGACTGTGGCAACAAGTTGTTTGTATGGTTTCATATCAAAATGTAGTGTTTATTATTATCCTCCCCAGAGATAATATCATTACCAGTCACTTAGATAGGGTTGCACATGTCATGCTCTTATTTTTAATCCATCAGCAAAACGGTGTAATGTATTGGTATTTTTAGTCATATGAAGTGTTGTGGGTTGCAATGTCCCATAAATTATTCAGTTGGACTACATTTGAAATCTCTAATTTCTCTCTCCAATCCTTACTCGTGTCAGTTCCGTCGTATATTTTCACTGACGTGTTAACGTCCTAACTTCTAATCCCTATTAGCATCCTTGACTTTGTAATTGTGTGTAAAATAAGGGAAAAAGCAGCAGGCCAGATGTATCATGTTTTTAAAATCAAGTACGTTTCACGCAGTCTGATCTCACCCATAAATCATAGGTCTATAACAGCCTACTATATTTTAGCGTTGATATTTCTTATAAACGTTTTAATGTCTGTTATTCTATACTGTTCATTTATTCATATAGGCTACCGGTGCAGATGAATTATTCAAGAAGCCTCTTGCTCCTCCAAAACAAAAAGAGGAAAAATCATCAAAGGTGAGAGTTTACTCTCTACAACACACACACATTAACATGCACTCAAATACACTCCAGTCTCAGTTTTCCCAGACAGCTGAAAGGGCACACACACATCACCTTGACCCTGATTGATGTAGGTTATTTGATCACCCACACTAAAGCAGATTTACAGTGAGTGTCATTGTAGATCAAAGTAAAACTTCCCTCTCGCCCTCTATTGGCAGCGGCCCATGGGCTCTCTTGGAATGTTGGCGGCTGACTACGGGGCAGGCAGCGACGAGGAGGAAGAAGAGAAACACGAGAAGCAGGAAGCCGCAGGGCCTGCAAAGAGCCAGCCACAGGCAGACGAGAAGGAAGACAGGTTGACAGATTGGAAGAAGATGGCATGTCTTCTGTGCAGGAGGCAGTTCCCTAATAAAGACGCTCTGATCCGCCACCAGCAGCTCTCAGACCTGCATAAGGTAACAGATCACTGAATGAAGGTTTTCTGATCTATGGACTGTATATAAATTATAGTTGACTAAACTGAATTGTTTAGAAATTTGTGGGTCAGGTTTTGAACTTTATTGTGTTTTTCTCTTTATTTTAGCAAAATATGGAGATTCACCTAAAAATCAAAAGGTCAAAGAGAGAACTTGAGGCTCTAGAAAACCAGGAAAAAGAGGTACTCTACTCCGCATAAAAAAGGAAAATTTAGAATTAAGATTTGTGGTGAGATGGCATAAATGTGTTTTAAAAACAAAGGGTTGCAGAAAGTAAACACTTGATTTCAAGTATAGTACTCTGTAATGACGCCGGAGTTGTTTTTTTATTATTATAATTACTACATCACACAGTGGTGTGTGTGTTCATGACCCAACTGATAAAGCACACAGCTCCACACCATCAGCACTCTCATTATAAGAGCTTCACAAACTCCAGACATTTCTTTTTGAATCTCTCTACTCTGTTGGCACTATGTGGGAAGCACGATGCTCTTCCTCTAAAAGCACCCTAATATTTTGGATGTGGTTAGATCTAAAATGATTGAATTGGTCTCATGAGACCAGGGTATGGATTCCCAGAGGTCTCTATTTTGTAAATATGGGCCTCTGAAAAGGCTAAATGAGTGCTTTGGCTACAGTAGGTAATGTGTGAGATGAAGCAGTCAGTATTTATCTTAGCTTTTGCCAGCTCTGAGACATGGCGTTTGTTTGTTTTTTTGTCTTTTTTTTTTTTTTTTTTTACTTGAAAAATATCTCCCGTCAGGAAGTAAAAGTATTGAGCAAGAAAAATTGTAATGAACTGCTCAATTAATTTAGCTGAATCGGTTAATTTGGTGGTGTATATTTTCTGCTGCACATTTCAAAACATTTTAACAAATCTACAAGCATATTAACACGTTGACCTCCAGTGTGAGGTCATTATTTATGTTGTCATAAAAGCCCAATGTGACATATGTAACAATACAGACTTTTCATTCAGTTAGCACATTTTAAAGTTATGAAAAACAAATCTAAAAATGTATTTCTGGTTAAATCACACAAATACATGAAAAGGTAGAATTTTGATACATTACAAGAGTTAAAGTAAAATATAATGGTCACCAGTGTTGGGGAAAGTTACTTTTAAAAGTAATACATTACAATATTGCGTTATTAATTACGTTACTTAGTTACTTTTTATGGAAAGTAATGCGTTATATTACTTTTACGTTACTTTTGCGTTACTTTTTAAATATGGGCCGAGCTTAAGTGTTTTTAATAAAAGACATTGTATTTATAGCAACTATAAAAGCACACCAAAAAGTGTCACCAATAAACCTGTAAATCAGCATTTAGGAGAAAGTTCAATACTCTACTGCAATAAAAAACAAAACAAAGCAAAAAAAAAAACAAAACAAAACAACAAAGCACAATTACTGGTTACGTTTTTGTGTGTCATTTTTGCTTGCAAGTATGGATGAACTTGGATCATCAAAGATCAGCAGCAAAGATATTGGTTAATAAAATGAGATTAGATACATTTGTG
>JAUCMT010000114.1:16439225-16452424 GCA_032357475.1 Enteromius thamalakanensis
GGCGTTACTTTTTTGAAAAAGTAACTCAGTTATATTACTCTAAAATTAAAAAGTAATGCGTTACTTTACTAGTTACTTGGAAAAAGTAATATTATTACGTAACTCGCGTTACTTGTAATGCGTTACCCCCAACACTGATGGTCACAATTATGTAGGTTTGAAAAAATTTTGACAGAGCAAAAAAAAATGAAAAACTATTACTTCTTAAAAAGGTTTTTGTTTTATCTTCCCAGTAAAGTAATAATTTTGATGCATGTTTTGGTTAAACAAGAAAAGCTCTTAAAAGCAAAAAACTGATCAAATTATTTTTTTCAATGGAGAAGTAAATGCCCAATGTGACATATGTCACATAAAAAAATGTACCATAAACGCCCAATATGACACATATGTAGCATTACAGATCTCTCACGAGGAGGGGTTGATCTTTAAAAACAACTGCATAAACATGTTATAAGTGGTCCATTTGGTCTGTTTTATAGGCCTGATAATTTTCCAATAAGGAACAATCGGTCCGGGTCCTTATGGGTTAAAGTGAAGGCATAATTACTTTTAAGGACATTGTCACAAGACCTCGCTGTCGTCTTGTGCAAATCTCCTGAAAATTCTCTCCCAGAAGGTTCCACTGTTGTTAACATTATACCTGAGATAGATTTAGTGTAATGTAGTGTAATTCTATGTAATGTTTAATTTTCAAGAAATCACTCCTCCCTAATTTGGTTTAACATACCTGTTCATCAACAATGACTTACACCAGTTATTCTTTGTTTTTACTTTTTAACTTTTAGGAAGTTGCATTTCTGCAAGACAACATTTAATCACTTTGATAAGAAAAAAATCTTTATTTAACTGGCTTGATAAAACATACATGCACAGACCTCTAATATGTCTGGCTTGTGAGTAAAGAGTAATTGCTAAATTTGTCAGTTTTGGAAGGGTTGTACTCATTTATGCTGAGTACTGTAAATCATCTTTGCTAAACTATCCATCCAGCAATTTCTAATAACATCATTTTGCTTACAGGTCAGCATCTGCTTCTGACATTACACTTAATTTCGAGCACATTCTCCATTGTTCTCTCAGAGTAGTCTGAAATGAAATGATTCATTCTGATTTTGTTCTTTAGATGAAAGTAAAACAGTCAAACGGGTCACCTGAAACAAAAAGAAGAAAGACGCAAAACACATGGGCAGGCAGCTCAAGGTTTGTGTTTTTTCTGAATCCTAATACATTTAATTTGGCACTGCTAGAGAAGTGTCATGTCTTAAATGTGGCATGTTGTGGTGTTGTTGCAGGGACAGTCATAAAGGCAGCGAGAGGCCAGGTTTGGGTTTAGAAACTACTGAGGTGAGTCTGTTCGGCAACAGGATGTTCTGAGCTGCATAAGCTGAGGGGCATTGGTTTAATTTATTCTTTTTCTCTTTCTCTTGTTTCTTACCAAAGCGGAAAAAGGAACCTGTTGTCTGGAACCATGCCACATACAAACAAGCCGTTCGGAAGGCCATGTTTGCACGTTTCAATGAGCTGGACTGAAAGTGATATGAATGAACACAAAGGGAATTTGTGAATAAACATTCATACACACACAGTGTTGTGTGGTCCATTGGCAGCTCATTCCAGGCTTTAAACTGAACTGATACAAAATTCCTGGAGAAGCTTATTGTGACTAACCCCTCATTTTGTGGATATGATGTGTGCCTGTATAAAACGAAATACTCTTTGTTTAATCATTCTTCTTGCAGCTCTATTTTTCAGGGCTTTTTAAATATTTCCTTATTTGATGATGTGTATCATGTTGCTTTCCTTTTTTATGTAGTAAATGTATGTAATATTTCATTTGTAAAATGAAATAGGAGTTGAGGACCTTTTTAGTTAGTCCTTGGGTCAATAAACTGCCTCAATGTGACTGTAAATACAGTTTGTTTGTGATTTGTATTCATTTAAAAAATGTTTACTTTAAAATACCATGAACTGATGTGATTTATTTACACAAAAGCATTAGGAGTCACTGACAGCCTGTTTACACCACCTCCAGGTGGCAGTACATGGCTATTACTATTTCACTTACACAGTGAGCCGCACCTCAGAGATGTCTAATGCTGAAAGAATGAATCTACACACACAGTCACGAATTTCGTCGATACTTCATCAAGCTTTCCCCCTTGGCTTTATTTTCCATTATCAAGTGGTTATTTTTTAGCAGCAGAGCGCCTCAAGTTAAAATTGAAAGTGGTGCATTGACAGAACAGTGCTTTATTAAATGCATGCACAATTATATTTCAATTTCTCCAAAAGTTCTGCAGCTTTCACTAAACATTTTAGTGCTTTTATTGTAAAATGTTGAAATCATGCCGTTTGAGCCAGTAACCTTTGTGCAACATGATTCCTCATGTTTCTACTCATTGCCTTACATATTTACAACATCTAAATACCTTTATGAGCACAGCTTGAGCTTTTGAAGTGTATGTTTGGGTGAGGTTCTAGAAGTCAGCAGCAGGTAATACATCAGCACAACCTGCAATAAAGATCCCTCAGCCTGACGTTCAATGAGTGTGTGATCCTTTTCTCGCTGGACAAATAGGCTCTGTCCATTGAGTTTGAGCCTGTTGAAAGAGAGGAATGTGGACTCTCACACTGTTTGTTTTGGTCAGTCATGCTTGAATGATTGATCAGGCGTAAAAACCATAAAGACAAAAAAAGAAGAATGCACACCAAAAATGGCTTCTCCTACACTCCCTAAACAGCCCATTTTTTTCAGCTGCAGATAAAAGCTGATAATACTTGTGTTAGGATAATATATGGACACAGCAAAGCTCTGAGACTAGCTCTCCACAGAGCAAATTTTAGGACTCTGTTCTTTATCAGACTCTGCTTTGATGTGTAAATGGATGTCGCCTGTAGTCATGGTATAATGTAGAGCGTGTCAAAGGTCGGCTTGCTTTCCTTCCTCCTCATGGCTGTTGTCATCTGTAATTGCTTTTTAATTAGTCATTCTTTAAAAGAAACCTTGCAAATGTCCGTTTCTGCCAGATTCTTTTGAAGGGAAGGACTTTTGTCGTATTCGATCTCCTCAGAGTTTGTTCCCATACATACTTCTCGGCCTGTTTCTGTGTCTATGGTTTAAAGAAGTCCAGAAACCGTGTCCCAGGGTGAGACTTCTAAGATAATCCTTTAGTTGGGAGCGTGAAACTGAACAGTTAAAATAAAAAAAGATTCAAATCTGCAAACAACATGCCCAAAACATTTAGCTGCTCACAGCTTGCTGTCATGAGTTCAAACGTAGAATTTCTAAATTTGATTAAAAATTTTAATAACAGTTACAATAGTACCCTAATTATTAATAGTCATGCTTAAAAACCAATGTGAGGTTTTAAAATATTTTGTAATGCAGTCTTGTGTGTACATGCATATATATTTATGAGTAATTTTTAAGGCTGCCAAAGTTATTAATTTAAATATTAGTTACTTACATTTAGATAATATTTTAATGATTACAGAAACAATATGTAGCCTTCATGATATGACTTATTTTTTTTACACAATATAAAAGGGTCTGTATGGACAAAAATATATGCCTTCAGGATTATCTAGTTTACAATAAATTACAAAAAGTAATTTCCAAGTGCTTTTTTTCTAATTTTCCACCTGGTATGCTTTCTTTTTTCCATGTGTGACACTTGGACTCTGCTGACTGTCAAGCAAATACGTTCCAAATGTTTAGACGACCATCTGTCAGCAAAGTCGAACAACAATGCGTAGTATTGGCTTCATGGTTTGACCTTCTTTCCTTTTTACTTGCAGAAGGTCTGCCATGGCTTAAGGTAGTTCCAGTCCTACCAGACTTTCTGCTCGTACAAGAAAAGATTCTCCTCTTTATTTGAGGCTTTGCACTCCTCAGTATTTTTGTAATCCATCATTGTATTCTCGCTTGTCTTCTTGCACCTTAGTGGGCCAGATGTCAGCAACACTATGCTCATTACTGCAGAGCGCATCAAATTACCTTTGGCCTTCAGATGAGTCCAGACCATTAAAGTGGAGATACAGAAGGGACGGTGAGGATGAATGTGGGGGTCTGGGGTTTTGTACCCATCGCACGTGCGGCTCGAGTCCTCAGAGGCAGCAGGACTGAGTGTGGAAACCGTGCGGGGGGCCTCATTATCTCCGGCCAAAGCTTCTTCTTGCACATAGGAGCTGCATGGGGTCTCTGACCAGCCTTGAGATGGCCCTCAAAAAAATACAACAAAGTGCAGGGCTGAACTGATGATAAAAGAGGAAACAATTATTTTAGCACTTTAAATAAAGCCATAATTAATTGTGTTTAGGATTAACATTTTATTTCTGCAAAGCTTACAGTTGAATTGGGATGTAAGTGCTTTGTGGTTTATGTATGCGTGTGCTTTTTCCCGCTATGGCACTTTTTGGATGATTGTGTAGATCTGTAAATTAATCTGTTTATTAATTATAGTTTTTATATAAATTAATAGGCTATCAAGTCACTGGCAGGGCACCAGATCCATTGGACCATTTCCTTCTTTCCCAACTCAAACATGAAATGAGAGAACCCACAGAAATATGCACTTAATAAGTAACCTACTGTGCAAATGTTTACATTCGCTTGTGATTTTCAGTAGACCACAAGTTTATATAGTTGAAAATGATCCCACCACAATGTGTAATTATAATTATATCAGCTCAATCTAACTACATTAACCACAGGACTCTTAATGTAAAAACGGCTTTCTGCAATAATTTCCATCGGAAGAAAGTGTAAAATTACCAAAAACAAATCCCAGTCTGTTAAATATACGCATTCCATATGCATGGTAAAAATATCAGAATTGAATCCGAATTTCTGCACTTCTATTATTTTCCCCCCCTTAGGTATGCAGATGTAGGCATTCTAAAGCCTACCTCATCCGCCAACATGTTGACATTTACACAAATCTCATTTGGCCTGAAATGTACCAATAAATGCGAAAATTATTTCACTTTCCTTTAAAAAAAAACAGTACAATTTGATACCTTTTTTAATGTAAAAATGGGCGTGGCCATTTGTACATTTTATCTTATTTACATCCAGCTATTTTTAGCAGTACAAAACAGTTTGTTTGGTGACTTGATATTGAAAATTGTACGTTCATCCAGGTGTCATTCCCCTGTCGTTTCTGTACAATTTTTGGGTAGAATTTTTTGCTTTATACATAATTTGTTGCAGATGGGTAACTTTATGTTAAGGCATGTTTAATTAATTAATTATTTTTTTGAAATCTCTAGATGTCACACAAACTAACTGCTGCATTTTTTTAGACGTGTACTTTGTGCTTCGAAATTTGGATTTGTATTGGCAAAGTGGATTCTTTTAGATGTAGTTTTGTTTTTATGATATAGAAGTATGCAGCATGTAGGCATGTTCAAATATCCAAAAATCTATTTAATAGATAAATCAACAGTTTTTCAATAACTGAAAAATATTAGTTAAAACGCCCTATGTTGGGCCTAAAGGCACAGTATTGTTCCAATTAAATTATACTTTTCTATTTGTTGGCCTAATATTAATTCAGATGGTTAATATTATTAATTATATCCTTTTATGCTTACTGTATTATATCATATTACATTACAACTGTAGTCTGTTTATATATGTTAAAATATTATTATTATTATTATTATTTTTAATAATTCTATTAGCACTGGAGGCCTAATATAATTAGCACTAGTACTGCTTTTGAGCCTTTCCCCATGGGCGAAAATATATAAGATATAAAGTGAGTTTAAGGGAGGTTTTAATATTCACCAGTTTATCTCTGTATGAGAATGAAATGTTGTATAAAAAGGATCAGTAAAACATTTCACCATGGCTTATCATTTGGTTGTATTTCAGTGCTCATATCTGCAAAATTTCACTTTTTTCTGTCATTTGATTTAAAGAGGGCCTGTAATTCAAACACTTTCCCCAAATCTATTTGCTTGTACAGTTGGAAAGCCTTCAAAAACGGTGCACTGTGATTAACAAATGAATCAAGTCTTTGGCCAATTGGCAAGCAGCATTCTGCTCTGCTACATAACTTACAGCTTATTTCTTTTCAACATATTTATTGTCTTTTTCCAGTTGTCATCAGCTGGTTTTATTGCAGCCATCATGAGGTCTTGTAATAGTTTCTGACTCCCTCATAAATCAGAATATTTGCAGTTATTGCCCCAGCTTTGTTCTCTCTGTCCATTTTCCACAGCTGTCAGCTTCATTTAGGCGTAAATAAAGAAGTTTGCATTTGCAGTGTAATGTAGGACTGCTTATTTGGAATATACTGATACATTGTATGGCTCAGATGTATGTACGTCTCATTTCTGAGTTAATTAATGAAACGCTTTGACTCCATACGTCACTGTCAGACGAGGTGCAAACGCAGTGATGGTTCAGTAATTTGTTTGTTAAACGATGCTGTGACGAGCAAGTCATTTTTACTGTTGACACGTCTGTCCTTTTCCCAACCGCATGCTGCCTTTATTTCCACATCCATTCTCAGGTTCTTTGTCATAAAGACAGCCAGTGTCAGAATTCACATTTGTCTCATCGGGCAAGTATAGTGTCGTCCCACAGTTCAAGACTGATAAATGCTAACAAACCTAAGTAACTTTCTTTGTGCATCCTGGCCTTTCAGCAAGTGAAGCATGTCTTTAACCTTGTTTAGCCTTTAGGAATCAAGTGTAATCTTCTCTGACAGGAGATTAATGACACCCTCTCTCTAGGTTTTACTAGCACCATCAGGGAGGAGCGAGAGGCAAAAATGAAGGGGAGGAAAGGAGAGAACGAAGGTCTGCAGTCTGTCATCATGCCATACCGGGATGAGTTTGGGTGAAAGGGCTCCGCAAAAACATTATGAGAGATGTATGGATTTTGCGCTCTTTTGTTCTCCCCCCTCTATCTGTTTGCTCTAAGTAATCTGTCATTCTGTCATATTCTGGGGCTAGAGTTGTCTGTCCCACTGGCCTACAGAGATATATACAGAGGAAATTAAAGCTTGTTGACTCTTTTGGGCATTGAAGTCTCCTTTTATCCAGTTACCCTATTTTTCTCAATTTCTCTTCCCTTAATGTTCTCCTTTTTATTTATCTAAATAAATGTATCTGTTCCCCAAACTATCAGCTCAAACTAAAAGGAAAAACTCTGTAATTGTGCAGAAAATCTCTATTTAATAGACAAATGTTTACAGTCTCTTGTGGTTTATGAGCAGCCGCAAGTTGCTTTTGCTAAAAAATGATCCTAACAGTGAATGAAAAACTTTTAAACCAGTCTAGCTCGAGCAGTCTTTTGGGAGGCTTTAGAAGTGTTTGGTGTCTTTTATAGAGATGGGGCTATATTAAACCAACCAGCAAGGCAGCCTATAGGATGGTTTTAGAAGATGCTTTTTTCAGCAGGGAAAGTCCTGTTTAGCCCCCATTAGTTACAGTTATAGCAACAATAACTATTAATTAAGGTCAATTAGGACAAGTCATGGAGCTCTCACGCCACACATCATGTTCTCACGCAGTGAAAAATACATCGCAAAGCACAGAAAAAACTGCTGGCAGAGCAGGTGAAGCAAGGTCTCAGCTTTTAAATTTTGTTGTTTTTAAATAAATTCAGACAATAAATACCATTTTGTGGCTTTTTGTGATTCCTAGCACCTCAGTTAAGCAGCATGTAAACCATCTCTTCCTCTCTTCTAGATATAGCATGAAATAAATATGAACGAACATCTTGTATCTTGAGTATCTTGTTTTAAACACACAAAATTGTCAGTACACACCATTTTTCGAGTCATGTTTGGTTAAAGATACAACAATATTTTACTAATATCTGACTACTTTTTAATGCACTAAGATGTTATATTAGTGATCCGACAGAGTAACAAATGTTTAAATAAGCATTAAACACTGACATTTATTTCTTGGTAATAATGCAAAACTATGAACTGTAACAGTTTTATTTGGTCTTTCTTTATAGTTTTAGTGGTCTCTAAAGGTGCAGTAACATTTATTACAAATGTTTGCAGGTAAAATCCAGTCATTTCAATAGGAATCTATGCAATTAGGAATTCTGTATAAGGATGAACAATTTCCCAGTGCAGATTTCACTACAGGTTTGAGTTGGTCGCACAGTTTTTTTGCAATGACCAACAAAATCAGATGGTTTCTGCAAAACACAGCACAAATTTAATATCTTTCTTGTTGCAAATGAGACTTGCAATGTTTTCTTTGTTAATTTCTGTATTTTATAGTTCTTGGTTTTTGAGGATGAGGGCTAGTTCATGTTACCACTGACCTAATTTAACTAGATTCTAGCAACAACACAGCACAAGTAAAAAAAAACAATCTGAGCAATTGCGTAACACAACCCTGGCAACCACGAGTTCCTCAAGCAACACTCATACTCGTTCAGGAAATGTAAAAACATCTCGTAAGCTGTTAGATGGAAGCCACCCCGTGTACATTAGCTTATATGTATTGGTTTGTATATATTCTGGACTCTGTGGGAGGAAAGAGGTGGTAATGCCCTGGAGGTTAAGCCCAGATGGTAGCATTTCTTCCACAGCCTTAAACAGCTGCTCAATCGTTTTGCAATTGTGCGGTGTGACGACTGACTAATGGCAAAGCCCCATCAGTGTGTGCACACGTGAGAGTCCGTATGTGAGACTGAATGATGGCTGGGACCTGGGGGGGGGGGGCACTGTTGCATTTAAGGTAATACCTAACTGTGCTGGGCCCCTAAATGTGCAGCGAATCAAGGTAGTGTTGAAAAGTGCTTACAACACTCGCTCGCTAAACTAAAGGAACGTCCCGTAATTAGCTTCAGACCATTGCCTAAACTTTACATATCAGAAATCAGACCGCAGCATGCTTGAACATAGACTAGTTAAACATTCACTCCCTCGTGGTCCGCTTTAAAGGAAATGGCTGCACTGCCTTGACCTTCCCGGTGGAGAAGTAACAGGGGTATACTGTAAAGATCAGGGAGGTTAAGAGGATATCATTGTATAATTTTGATGTAAGCTTAGTCGACAGAATTTGCTGCATCGTGTTTATTACAATAAAATAGCAAATACAACGTCCATAATCTTTGGGGGGAAAACGTTTTTTTTTAACCAAGCACTTACGTTGCAACTTGGGACCAGTTTTTAATGTTTTAAAAGCCAAAAAATAATTTTAATTTACTTTTTAGTTTTGGCCATTTTATTTTAATAGTAAACTGTATTATTTGAGTTGTAACTGTTCATCATTTAGTTATTTTTTATACATAGCCATTACACACATGAAAGTTATATATTTTAAATTTATGAGCATTGTAAAGTTTTTACAGATTGGCCACATTTGTCTATAGGCTACTGTAACCCAGATTTTTTAAAAATATTTGTATCTTTATTTTAATAAATACACAAATTAAACGTTATGTTTTCGTAACCCTTTCGTAACCCTGTTGATTGAACTTGCCTTGTAGTTGTATTGTGTTGTATTTCAGTGTGCTGCATGAGATCAGAAATGGAATATATTGTACTGGGGAAAGAGGTTTCATCAAGTTCAGTTGTAGTTTTCCTAAGACTTTACATTTTTCAACATTAAACTAAAGTATGTAGGGGTTTAATAATGATATTTTTCTGTGTGTGTTCATTGTTTCATTTTTCTTGGCAGAGGAGAAAGAGAACCATTTTAGCTTCAATATTATGATCATACTGTTTTATTACTTCACCGCAATGAATATTTTTTTGCTGGTGTGAACATGATATAGTTATTTTAACCTTTTATACAGAACGCCTCAAGCTGGAACATTGTCTTCCTTTCTCTCCATCCTCACACCAGTTTGTGTTGAGAAAACCTTCCTTTCTCTAGCAATGAATAGCAAACAATCGACGTTATAGGTTTGCCTTCAAAATGTTTCTTGGCATGAAAAGTCTCTTCTGATTAAAAACATGACAGTTTTGTTTTATTGTACAATATTATTTTATTGTGAACTTTTCCATTTAATGTGTTATTTTAGATTTTAGGTGAATTATAAATATATAGACTAAAAGTGCATTAAACCCATGCATATTATTTAATAATATACTAGCTAAGCTTGTGGTTACACAACTACTGCACTGATGTTTTCAGTTCTCAGAACAGTACTTTTTGCAAAAAAAAATTATAAATAAATAAAAACTAATAATATAGAATTAAAAGACTGTATTTTTAGTTTTAAAACCAGAAACAAACTAAACAAAACAAAATATTTATATATGCACAAAAACTGCTCAGGTTTTCTTTGTTTCAACGGATTTGTTCCCTAAGCTGTATTCTTCCTATAAAGGTTAAAGTTCATAGGTTTTAATTACATGTTAACATTAACAAAATGTCACTCCAACCTCCCAGACTTTTATGTTTTAGTTTTATGTTCGTACAAATACATTAGTATTTCTTAAATGTCTTTGAAGGTGCAATGAGTTACAGTCCTGACCAAAAGATGGGATTAAAGGTTCAAAGTTCAATTGTCTTTATGTGCGCAGACACTGAAAGACATCAGTACACCCTCCTGGTCCCTTAAATTTTGTTTTGTGTTGGGAAAAGAGCTTAGATAGCTCATATGAATGTATTAAATATCTTCATTGGTTTACTGAAATATAAAAGGGTTCAGGTTTGGCGTATCATCACAGTGTTTTAAATTCTGTAAGGCAAACAAAATGAGGGTTTGACAGGCTATGCAAGGTAATGCCTAAATAAATGAATAAACAGCCAATTGTGACATGCTGCTGTGAGATCTACAGTTAAAGCTGTTTACTTTCTTTAAGTACATGCGTGTTCTCATCTCATATTTCTTCTTTTCTTAATTGTTGTCATAGTGAGAAGCCGTTAAAAGCCTATTATAGCATCTCAGCTTCTCTCCTGGGGTTGAAAGGCCAACATGCAATTTTAGCATAAGAATGCAGACCCTTATGCATGCCATTAGAGTGGTGTACAGTAACCATTACCCTCCATTTCAGATGACAGCAGCGAAAGACCCCTATAGAGAGGATTCAAAGACCACCATGTTTACCGTCATTAGGCTTCATAACCGCACTTGCTTATGTATTTATATAATATACTAAACAGCCTGAGGGCTAAACATGTGAACTATTCTAGTACGGAGTTCCCAGTGTAAGTGATCTAGACACACAAGGACACTTTGATTATGAGCTTTTCTTGGTAGGAGATATTCTGTTATTTTGGTCATCTTATATCTTAATAGAGCTGTGTTCCTTTCCTTTACAGCGCTTGAGTTCTGCCTTATCCCTGCAGGATCTGTTTGTACTTTTTCTTAATGGACTTTGCTCTCAAATGCATTTAACATGCAGGCAGTCGATTGTTTATGTAAAGTTTGGTGTCAGGTTGAGCTTTTCCGACGTATTGCGGGTTCACCTCGGCCAAAGGAAAGCATATGCTCAAAATCCTCCGCAGTTAGACAAAAAAACGTGGTAAAACACTGAGATGGCTTGCTAATTTTGGGGGGAGCATGTCTTCACTGCCATAGAAAGGAATGCAATGGTTGCCACTCATGTATTAGGTCAATGTCCCAGAGTTCAAAAGAGGTCAATGGGTTCTCTTGGCCATGAGAGAAGACTGAAGACACTGTGAAGTGTCTTTTTTGGAAACGTGCATTTATTTGATATCTTACATGTGTAATCGTTTATTTTCTGGAATGGAACAGCTAACTGGTTGCTTTATAGTTTAGAAAAGCCATTTGATCTTTCTTCAACACTTACAGACTATCTATTATAATAGAAGGAAAGTCATGTTTTTCGATTATCATCATGTGTCGTATCTTTCATGTCATCCATCTGCAATTTATTGCTGTCAGCCTTTACTATGCAAAAAAAAAACTGTCTGTTGTTTAGAAAATCGCACTATTAATCATTGGAAATGGGGCATGATAACAGCAATTAAAGCCACGCGAAACAACGCCCTTGCTAAGACTTTCTTTAAGCTTGGTAGATACTTTTTGTAAGCTCTGCCAACTTTACAAAGCCTTGCTGAAAGGACATATTGTAAACCACAAGATAGACATGAGACCATAAGACTTTTTGTTTGAAGGGAATTATTTCACCTGAAAGGAATTGTGCATGATGATTGTCGGAATAACAGCCCCTGGGCTTTGAGGAAGAAGAGAGAATAGGCCTCTTTACAGCTGGAAACTGATGTTGCTTTTCTTTTGTACACAAAAAAGCTCTTTTGCAAAGAATGAAAGGAATGGCGGATTGTTTTCTGTGTATTTCCGGGGTACTGTTGCTGTAGTAACGCAGCCAAAAAAAAAGATAGCTGCATTTATCCCTTCATTTTTTTGAGATAGATAGAACAGTGCAAGCTTCCTGCAGCAATATTCATAATTCATTCAAGAGTCTCGCTCTGTAACTGCCATCTCATCTCATTAGGTAAACACAGCTAAATGAATGACACTTCTCATATTATGACCTGTTCGAGGTTTGTGTAATGACAGGCAGGCTTGACGAACAGTAAATATCTCATTTCCTCTTTCCTAATTATGTTTGATGAGTGTTTGTACCCGAAAGGTCAAACAGCCAAAATAGAAGCAAGTCTTAATTATTAGTCATTTATTAGAGAGTCGTATAACTGATGTTGGAGATTAGTTTGTTCTCAGTGTAAAAAAGTCACTCCTGGATGTAAACAGGGGCTTTTGTTGAGCTTGTGCATAAGAAAATTAATTTCTCTCTCTTTTTTTTCAGTGAAGCACTAAAAGCAGTTAGAGACGGTTAACAGTAACCTGAACTCAAATGAAGTGGTTAACAACAAAATAATTTATCTTTTTTTCAGTGAACAAAATGATTCAAATAATTTGGCACCATTGTCTTAGAAGTCTTATTTCCTTTCGATTTTGTCAGTTAGTCTTGTAATGTACAATTTATTTTCATTAATAAAATATTTTTTCAAAGAGGTGCCTTTTGTTCTTTGCATACTGGATACATTTACAGAAATTACAATCATATAATGAATTGCATACTGGGTACATTTTAATTTAAGCGTTTTTGTGCACATCTCTTTAGCTATCAGTAAATGGTGTACATTTCAGCAGCGTTTCCATTAGTCACTTTGCACTTTTCACTTGCTGGTGAAAAGCACACTCTTCAGGTGGAAGTCTCTGTTAAAGGCAACCCAGTATTCAGAACATCTCAAAGATGCTTTCACAGTGTATGAATGCC
>JAUCMT010000114.1:16458129-16473339 GCA_032357475.1 Enteromius thamalakanensis
TATTCTATTCTATTCTATTCTATTCTATTCTATTCTATTCTATTCTATTCTATTCTATTCTATTCTATTCTATTCCGGTGAAAAGAGCTCTAAATTAACACAAGAATTGCATGTTGCAACATTTTATACTATTTTCTAATTTCATATCAAAACAGATATGCTTCTGTGATGCAGTCTGTATAGGTATGGCAACATGACTACCAGAACCTGAGGTTTGTCCTGGTCATTACCTCAGAAAAAAGAAGGAATGAAATAGACCGGTTCAAAGTGCATGTGGAATACAGATGTCTTTTTGTGAAACGCTGTCACGATGGGACCCTTGTTATGTCTGTGCAATTTGTAGCCTGAGGCAGAATACTCCACAAAGTCATTCCTGGTTTTCCTGCTGTGTGAAGGCACACGGTCTGTGAGGAATGTTCGCTGAAATTAGGTCTGATGCTGAGGGACCCGTCTGAGTGAGATGTTCATTAATGCGATATATTGTTTGCCATCTTTAGATTTTTGCTTTTGTGTTGGATAAAGAGCCTGACCTTTCAGTTGGGTGCCATCATTAAACTGAACGTCCCGCCTCAGATTCAAGCCTTGTGTTGTTGATTGCATCCTTCCATTTTTAGAGGTTTTTATTGGGAGACAAAAAGTGTGTGCAGTAACTGAACATACTGAGCCTGAGGGGTTTCTGTTGCTCATAGACAGCTACTGAAAGTTAATGGAAATCTTTCCTCTACTTTGTTCTTTTATTATTCTTTTTAGTACTTTGTTGCAGATGAAAAAATTAGAAATTTGTTGATTAGACATTAGTTTTACCATTAATGCGAATGTCTTAGTTTAAGTGATTTGATTTAATTTTTATTTTTATTTGAATTTGATGAGAATAGTTTTTATTGCATGCTTCAGCATCTTACAAAATTGCTAATTTTGACAAAAATAAATAAATAAATAAATAAATGGACATTAAATATTACTTGGTTAAAATCTAAATAATGTAATATATCAACATAATATAATATAATACATCTATTACAATATCATGTTTCTTTTCAATGTTTTTTCTAAGCTTTCAGTGCTGACCAGTGCATGCAAAAACATAGGGGAATCACTTTCCATTTGATGCTTAATGAGAGTGAATGATTGGCGTTGCCATTCTTATCTCATATATCCACCCTTAAATGCACTCACTTTTACTGGCTGGTTTGCTTTTCTATTAAAAAGTCAATTATCTGCTGTAGTGAGTCTACTAGTGGAGTGATATCAGAATGGAATGGAGCTGAATCTTAATCAAACCGTTCAAATATTAGCCACGTCTTTATCACCACCCCTCCGAGTCATTCTCACTATACACACCTGACCTTACATCCCCCAACAGCACACTGCATTCTTATGCAACTCATTGAGTGTGGATTGTCATATAAAATAAGCTCAGATGCCTGGTGCTAAAAACTGATTCTGTCTCAGAAGTATACTATCAGACACATTCAAAAACCATTTTGCAGAATAAATTTTGTTTTAATGCTAAATTACACTGACAGACATAACTTTCCAGGGAATCAATCTTCAAACTGAACTGAATGGTTTCCCATAACTGATCAAAGATTAGAATTAAAATTGAATTTATTTATTTATTAAAATTGAAGTTTATACATGGGAGAAATTGCTTCAAAGGTAACTTTGAACAACTCACAGATAAACATACAAGATAAACAAATTATATTGTTTGTCTTCAATATTTGTGCAATGCCTTTTCTGCTTCTCATTAAACTTTTTTTGATCAAATATTATGTACAAATGTTTTCTGTAAACAAATGTTTTTTCAATACTTTTTTGTCTTTTTACTTCTGTAGCCCCTCTCCTGAATGATTTGGATAATCTGACCTGGATAATATTATATCCTCAGATAGCCCATGAAAGTTAACTGGGACATAAAGACAAGCCTAGAGGTCAAAAATGAAGGAAATGAAGGTAGAAGTCTGACCTTGACACATGACCTACCTTCCTGCACCTCTTATGTTATTGTAGAGGAATCCAGATGGTTCTGTGGGCAAGGACTTCTCTGAATGCCAGGAGTGATGTGTGTTGCTCTGTGAGGTGAATGCTAGCTAGCTCTGACAAATATTCACTGAGGGGGTTCGCAAAGTCAGTCCTAACAGCTTGCAGCCATTGCGAGGTGCACAATGCCCATTGTATTGAAAAAAGGTGTCTGTTGTCTGTCAAACTCTTTGTGATTCAGTCCAGATCATGTTCCTTTGGCTTGTGGCTACTAATGTGCTCATAGATTCCACAGCTTCTTTAGATTTAGTAAGTCACGAATATGAAAATATCTCAAATTACAGTATTGTTCAAGATATAGTTCAGGTTATCTTATGGAATATTTAAGACATAGATGAGAC
Organism: Enteromius thamalakanensis; assembly: GCA_032357475.1. Lineage (NCBI taxonomy): Eukaryota > Metazoa > Chordata > Actinopteri > Cypriniformes > Cyprinidae > Enteromius > Enteromius thamalakanensis. The sequence goes on from JAUCMT010000114.1 coordinate 16,460,514, forward strand.
ATAGATCTTCAATTTTCTATACACTTCTATTCTACAGTAGTTCACATATGAATCAGTAACATTTTTGGAAAGTAATTTGCTACTTCCTTGTTCAGGAAGTTAATTTATTTAATTAACTGATCAATTATGTTTTAACTGCATTGACTGAACAAAATGCATACTTATCCCAAAACTCTGTGTCTGTTGTGTAAGCTTTGTTACCAAACCAAATTTAAATAATCTTGAAATCAGGAGGTTTCGCTAAATAAAATGATAGACATGCATTTGCAGATTATTCACAAAACACAAGATAAGCCAAATACAAAACAAGGCTGGGATTAATTCTCCTAGTTTCAAAGTAGAACTAGAAAAGTCATTGTGACATAGAAAACATCTGGCTTCTCTTTTCGCTCTCTTCCCAATCCCTTGTGAATCTTTCTATCAGTGTTGCAAAATATTACAACCTCTCAAAAGTATCCACCGTCACCTCTGCCCTGCCACATTAAAGAAAATTGTGAGGTAAAATGGAGAATGCGTTCCCCGTGGAGTGTCACTCTAGCAGTTTCTCCCACTTGCCCTTCTTCCATCCTCCCTGACTTGTTCACTGGTATCCAGCTGTGGCGGCTCTTAACAGTTCGGCTACTTTGTTCTGCAGTTTAAAAAAATCCCTGGAGCTTTAGGAAGTCACATGTTTGTGTATTGTTTTGCACAACATGCTAGAGGGCAGCTGTGAGGCTGTTGTTACCCGCTGTTGTTGGCCTGTAGGGTACAAAAGTGATTATTTCGGCAAATGCAGATTCCCAATTAGAGATATACGTATCCCAAGTGCAGGTTTTTGTTCCATGAAAAATGTTAATTACTTAATTACTTAATTAATTTATAAAATGTCCCATATGGATTTCATTTATAAATAAAATTTGCCATAAGATCTTTTTTGAGAAAACCTGATGCACGATATATCTGTGCCATATGTGTTGCCATCTGATATTATATACATATTTTTATATTTTAGATTATGTTTGTAAGCACCCAATAATTATAATTTAACACCATTAAATGAATAGAAATTTATATCTATTTTAATACTGTAATAATGTACAGTGGTGGCTATAAATTCACTTGTACCAATTAATTATTTATTTTTTTAATTGTATTATTTAGAATTTCTTTAGGCATCATGTAGCGTTTCATTTTATTGATTTTATTTATTATTAATGAGTTATTGTCTCTAACAGGAAAATAATCTTTGGCTTAACAGTATTAGCTAAATTGGTTCATCACTATTATTATTGTGTTATTAAAGGGCTACTTAGTCACTTAGTACTTAGTTTTTCTCTGATAAAGCACTTTATGTATGAAGCGTCATGAGTGTGGTTAAACACTGTCAGGATTTTTTATGTTTGCGTGAACTGTTCCTTTAAGTGTGGCATTGTGTTTATTCTCAAGGCTTATTTTCTTTATCCACTAATGACAGAACAGTGGGTTATTGTCTGTTTTCCCCTCCCTTAGCCATGAAGTGTCAACAAACTACTTCCAAGCAGCCATTAAAAGGCATTGGCGCCTTTATAAATAATTCAACCACTTGACTGGATGCTAAATGAATGGAGATGATACGGACAGAAGGTTTTGGTTTCCAGGGAGTCCTTGAGGAGGAGGGAGTGTTTGGAGGGTTAAAATCACCTCCTCAAAACAACACCCACCCCAACACAGACAAAGAGAGAGGCTTAACACCAACCAAGCTGATCTTCCCTCCTCTTTCTCTTCCTCTTCCTCAGACTCGGTGAGAAATTGCAGAGGTTTTCCTGCTCTTTTCTCCCCTGTAACAAAAAGAGGCATTTCTGTGAATCAAAGCTGCCCCTCAGGAGTCTGTCTTAGGTCCACCCCGGAATGCCACCATGGAGTTTGAGGGCTTGCGGGGGCCCAGAGTGGACAGCAGGTGGAACAGTTCCAGGTTTTGTTCTCATTTGTCAGTAGTTTTGGAGTGAAGTTCTATTTAGTAGGGAAATGAAGAGAAATGACTTGTTGCCAACCGGAAAAAATATTGTCAACAGGGCAGAGAATAGATGGATGAAGTAAGAGACAAGGGAGGCACAATGTTGCAGCATCTGCTGAAAGAATCTGTCATGGATATTCTAGACATAGATGGATTTCAGTGGATAAATGAGGCAGACACAGAACAATCATTTCAATTCATTGGTTGCTAATCAAGAGAAGATGACTCCATTCAAGTGTGTGAGAATGTTACCCCCTATGGCTCTGATCAATGTGATGGGAAAAGGCCAAGTATGAGAGATGATGTGTTTTTTGGAACAAACTTGCCCTAAATAATAATTTTTAGGAATATATGAATGTCAAATGCCATCATCAATGTTAACAATAGCATCCGCTAGACATCTACTGTATACTCTTGAGCCCGAATTATCTGAGGAACCAAGATGATAGTAAATAACATCATTAACCTTTTCATTTTGGAACTGTTTTCCCTTGATTAGCAACCACTGAATAAGGTTGTTGTTGCAGAAGAGTGATAAATGGATGTAAACATCCTCTTGAGGTACTTGTCCTATTGTGATGTTAAACGAGTGAATGTTTTGAACATCCAAGTGTCCAAAGTTTAGACCACACAAACAGGGAGGAAAAATGCAAACTCGGAGATTCATTATTCTATGTTTATACTAATCAATCTTGTTTTGTGCTTATGGTTATAGGCCATTCAAACTTAAACAGAATGCACTTTAAATTCCAAAGTTGCTATATTGCAATTTGAATTTGAATGCAAGGAAGTAGAATTAAAATTTTAAATCTCTATACACACGTTAAAAAGTTGACAACACTATCAGAAATAAAGGTACAAAAGCTGTCACTGGGGTAGTACCTTTTCAAAAGGTATATGTTTGTACCTAAAGAGTGCATTTTGGTACCATATTAGTATTTAAAGTGGACATATCTGAACCTAATAGGTACAAAAATGTACCCTTTGCAAGTGTAGCACCCCAGTGATAGCTTTTGTACTGTTATTTCTGAGAGTGTAAATTAGGTGTACTCTGCATCTGATGCAAAAACGAGGAACACAACATCTCCATCTGACAGTAAAATATGCCTTCCAGTTCCAGCCCTGTTTACAAGCAACAGAAAAACCGCTTGAAAACTAAGAAGTGAATCAGGCTGCCTTTTTTGTCTGTAAACCTGGTAAACTGAGAGCTTTAACATAAATATTGTCCCTGCTGGACTAATGAAACCCTGAAGCAAATGGATACGTGGTTGAATAGGCCGCAGTGAGGCTGTCTCAAGAGTGTGTGTGTGCAACACCCAGCTGTTGTTATTTCTGTATCATTTCAATTGCAGCAGCTGTCAGGGGAACTTAGGGCTGTTAAAATCTAAATGAGCACAGGAGCCAAGAGCTCTCCGCCTGACTGACGGGTCGCAGACCTGGGAAAGGGAGAGACAGAAGAGTGTGCTGGGGGGAACATTTTGTTTGGATGGAGAGAATAGAGAAATAGAAGTGTATGCATGCGGTGCTGACTTAGAAGGGGTGAATTAATTGCGTGTCTATAAATCATTTCCATTAGGCTATATTGTCCTCTACCTGTTTACAATGTTTTTACTCTTTAAGTGCTTTGGCTTTTAAAAAATATACATTACTTAATGTAAATATACATTACTTAATTAAATTTTTTAGTCTTAAAGCCTCTGAATGAAAGCATTTTACATACTCTTATCTCTCTGTTACAAAAGCAAACATGATGCTTCCATTTTCTGTCTTTATGTTAGCACATTGTTAGTTGGTTGCCAAGATGTTCTAGGTCGTTGGTAGGTGGATGCTTGTCAAAAAAACCCATTACATGTGTTTTTACTGTATTCTGGCCCCTTGCACTTCCTTTTTAACCTTTGGGTACTGTTGTGGCATAAAGCCGAATGCTACATAAAACACACCTACATTATTAATGAATCAAAATAGCACTGAGCCAAAAAGGTTATGGTCTGTCTTATAGTTGTGGTGACGCTCTACCGGAGCAGCACCTCGTTTATTCATTTGCTTGGTGGGTTCATTACTGGGGGAAGTCAGTCACCTGGGTGAGGGGCCAGGTGGGGGCCATCGATTTTTCCATCATCTTCTTCTCTCCTTCTGCCTCAGTTGGCAGGCTTCAATCTGAACCATGCATTAGTCTCATCTTCTCCGTTCTATGTGCAATCGATTGCTCCACAGCTTTGTGATGATAAATTCATGGCATGCTGCAGGACTTACTTTCTCCATCTCACTACTCAGCAGTGGAGGTTGATGCTGTTATACAAAGAAGAAAAAAATTGATTCTTGTGGGTCTCCTTGAATTCTGTAAACTTTAAATAATTGATGTGGGTTTTCATGTTTGAATGAACATATCGCTGATGAAAGTGAGGAGGGATGCTGTGCAGTGCGTGACGGGGTCCAACAAATCTAAGCTTAACATTTATTGCTATTCTTTAAACCTAAATTGTGCTGTATTATTTTATTATTTCTATATTTGTGTTTAAGTAATATTTATTAATTCTTAATTTAAATTTGTATAAATTTAATGCCTAATTGTATTTGAATAAATTAAATAAAATGTATTTAATTGGTATGTTTTTTTTTCACACGTACCAACTTATTTTACTGAAAATGCACAGTTGTTTGTATGAGGTCATCATCACAGTGTAATTTTACAATTATTTATATACTATTAGAGTATTTATTATTATTTTAAGTAGGATTTTATGTCTCTATTTTCATTTGTTTTAATTTGTTTTTGTCATCTACCAGTTTTTTTATATTATATTTATCTTTTATTTAAATCTATGAAGGGTTACTGTACATTAATTAAAATTAAATACAATTATTTTTAAGTTAGTAATAACACTTATTTCCGAAGGACAAATTAACTCTCTTTACCTTTTCTTTCAGATTCTTTATCACGTATTGCAATTGTCAAAATTTTTTTTTTCAACAAATCAATATGAAAGAATTTGGAATATGTGGTTAATCTGTAAATATGTGCATTTATCCCATTTGTCCCAACTTTTTTGTCATCATTTTTTTTTTGGTGTAGAGAAGGCCTTTGCTTTAGTCAATGTTAATAACACTATCATTACCGATATTTGCTTTGTGCAGCTCTGAGCAGCAAGCACCTTTGCATTAAAATTCACTTTCACTGTAGTTGGATTTGAACTGTGTGCATGTTTCAGACGTGGTCAGAGAGTCAGCAGGACCAATAACTTACTCACTGGTAGCCAATCCATGTATCTCCTTCTCTCTGTCTGTCCAGGAAGATGGGCAGCAGGTTCTTCTGGTTGTCTCATTAGCACTGCGATGTCAGTTTGTCAGTTAGAGCAGTGACTTTTGTTAGCAAAATGGTGGGTGGAGGCCTCCTTCAAGGGGGAAGAAAGCAGTGAATCTGTTCCTATGAAGGGAGGGGTACTGGGTGCTAAGATCTTCGCCGGGGTCAGCGGTCCTTTGGACAAGGATAGAGTGTCCACACAGCATGCCAGAGTTTATTTAGTACCAGGCAACAAGTTGTGATGAAACCTGAGCCTCTTGCAGATGGTGAGCCGACTTCCCTATCCCTTTTCAAAGCTGATCTGTCAGATAAGGACTGACTTAAGCATCCCAATAAAGCTTCGGGATGTGTTTCACAATGCCTAAATGAACTTCCTCAATGGGAATCCCGTTCCTCTGCGTTTAGCTGCTAAATGAGGACTGCATGCCATTTGTGTCTGGGATCAACGGCTTCAGATTGATGAAAAACAATACCTGTGTTTTTTTATCTTAGCAAATCAACAAATTGCCTCTTTATCGACCATCACTTGAATTAGTAATTTAGAATTTGAACTACCCCAACTTTGATATGCTGATTTCCATTTAGTTTCCGTAGAGTTTAAAAGAGGGACTCTCTTCTTTTCTTCTCCACTCTTGTACCCCTCGACCCAGCTTATACACTGAAGATCATGTTTCTACGGCCCTGCAGCTAACTCCAACTGACGACAGACCCGTTGGCAGTCTTGTTTGATGCTGAAAGCGGATCCCAGTGCCGCTCTATGAGCTCTGCATAGCAGGAATGTGCAGGAGAAAGGGATGAGCATGTTGTGGTGTCTCTCCGATGCCCTTCATGAGTAACTTGAGAAGGCGTATGCGTTCGAGACGTCCAGGGGGCTGCCATCGCTCTCTCATACATTCCTTTTTTCTCAAAGAGATCTGCATTACCTGAAGAAAGCTATCCATTAGCATTCCCATTCGTCTCAATGGCAGTCGCTTGGAAGTAGATGATTTGAAATCTGTCATCTTTGCTCAAGAGACCACAGAACTTTTTTTTAACCAATCACCTGAGCTCTTAAATCATATCATGTCATTATGAAAATTACATCATTACAGCTGTATTAAGCTGTACCATTTCAAAAGGTACACTTTATTTACCCCATATAGGTTGCATATTAGTACCTCAAAGGTACATATTACTGTATGTCAAGTGCATCTAAATGATCCACCTGGTCTCATGGCATACCTGGGTACACTTTTTAGCGAAACATGAAATATGTACCAATAAGTACATATCACTGGAGTTTCTAAAAGAACTTTAAAGTAAAACTCCGACACCTTGTAAATGTACCAAGTTTCGATTAATAAAGCGTAATTTCGCACAATTACTTGAAGAATATTATGTTAATTTACAACAACATTAATATGCTGGGAAATCTGAAAACTGATACTTTTGATCGTTAACATCACACATATCCAGCTATATATCTATGGGTTTTTTATAGACCATAAGGTGGTTTGGTAGCTTACAGAGTACAGGTTTGAATCCCATGTGACTACAGTTCAACAAAACAGTTAAAATTTGCATAAAAGGATGTAACAGTAATACGTACCTATAGCAACCAGTGTTGTCAAAAGACCCGGTATTTCGGTACCAAGTCGTTACTGAAAAATTTGAAATGTTACGGTACCAGGTTTTCTGAAGTACCGGTAGTACCGAGCAACGGGTAAACCCGGCTCTTGCTGCGCTACCCGATAGGTGAACACTGCGCAGTTGCGTCTTTTTCATAAAAGCAAAGAAAGAATGCCATTGGCGGTGCTACTGATAAGGCAGCTCTGAATCTGCTCATTGAAAAGAAAGGAGGAAAGAGCCACGTGTGGAAGTACTTTGTTTTTGAAGCTGATGACAAGCGCAACATCATTGATCACCAAAAACCCATCTGTGTTATCGAAGTTTTATGTCAAAAGGAGGAAATACATCGAACTTTATAAAACACCCCAAACATTCGGCCTGGCAACGACGCTGTACAGAGATGTTTGGACACTCTTGGCGCTCTGACGTAGATTGAATGCTTGTTTTGTATTTAAAGGGGCCACTAATAAAACAAGCTTGTGCAGACTGACCACTGCTGACAGGGTATAAGCTAACCTTGTTATTGATTGTGAAAGTAAGAAATTGATTGATGGAAAGAACTTTTTGGTAGTACATGTTTTCTTTCAATTAAAAGCCATTTGCTGCAGCTCTCTACAACACATATTTTCCATTTTATCCAATATGTTTTGATATGTCAGAATATACTGCAGCAGTAACAGCTTTGCATGCTCTGGCGCTAAACTCAACTTGAAATCCCCGCTTATTTTTAGAAAATACATAAAGTTAATGCATATTATCAGAAGTTTCTTTATTAACTATTTAATGCTGCTATAGCGTTTAAAACAGGACATGATAGTGTACTATTTTTACACACTAGAGGCTTTTAAATGACCAGTGTAGCCAAAATATGTGTGTTAGAGAACAAATGTATGGTTAATGTTTATATCTTTAAATTTGGTCCATCAGAAAAGCGGTTCTAGGCTATGAAATATAGTTTGCGCTGTTTGATTAAATAAAAGTCCTCTCATATAAAAGTGTTTTTGTGTTTTGCTTTGGTACCGAAATTGGTACAGAGAACCGTGGATTTTTACTGGTATTGGTACTGAATACTGAAATTTTGGTACCGTAAGAACACTAATAGCAACGTAATAAAAATGTACCAGGGTTTACGTATTGGACCTTTGTTTTTGCCGACATTTCTCTTTGAAACCACGGAGAAACGTGCAGTAGAGCACTTAAAAATGGGGTTGCACAAAAAGTGCACAGAGGTACGTATTTTTCTGAGACCAGGTTGTAAATGATACATAGCTTACCGTCCCAGTAACAGCTTTTGTTTCTGAGAGTATAGCAAAAATATTAGCAATATATGTTACTTGAAACACTTGTATTCTGTTAGTGCTTGTTTTGAATGTCTGTCAATGGAGAAAGATGCTGTTTAAAACCAAAGGGTGAAGTTATGGCATTTACCAATAGAATAACAGGGCTTTGGAATCCAGAAAAACCTTTCAACCTTACTCTCCCTCATCAGTATTCTGAGTTCTGATTTGTGCTGCTAATTTAGATGACCGTCTGAGATTGTAACTTGTTTTGGTCTTATTAGTTATCATAGCTCTTGATGAGAACAAGAGAGATCCACTTGACTTTTAATCTTTTGTTGCGATAGCATCTCAACAGTGATACTTCTGGTTATGTGCTGCCTGCATTTAAGTGGAGAAATCTTTCCTCATTTGGATGATGAAGGAGAAACTTGCTCTCCAATGGTTTGCAGACTGTGTTTACGAAGCATTTCAAAGAGACAGTTGAAAGCTAGCGCACTTAAGGGAAAATCACAAGAGCCAGAGCATATCAATCTCTTATTTTTTTAGACTTAATCTTGGCACTACATTCACTAGCAGGGAGAAAAAATGTATAAAAAACGTTCCTCACCCAAGGAAAAACATTTTTTTGTTTCATTGCATTAATTAAATAGAGCCTGATGTCAGTGCTGTTTGAATGCTACATGCCTATATTGTGACTTTTGAGTGCTTATGCAAATATAATTTGATTGGTTTACAGACATGATCCAGACACAATAGCACATCACTTTCAATGTTTCATTGTCCAAATAAATTTGATTGCACTAGTGCAATAAGTCAAACATTTTTGCAAAACCTAATTATTGTTATTCAACAATGTTCCAAAAGAATATCCTGTGAGATTCAGTGGAATCAAGGAAAAATGAAATGCAATTCTTCATCATGTTTATTTAATTTAAATGTTTCTGGTAACTGATTTTTAGTAATAACCTTATATATATATTGTTTGAATTTGTTAATGTAATAAATACTAACTGTTCATAAAATTAAATGCAATTAAAATACATTAATCTTTGTAATGTATTGATGTTAATTTACATACTTTTAGAAATGAGAAATTAATGCTACAAATTCTGAACTTTATTGTAATACGTTTCCAACTTTTTTTTTTGGACCCCACAGTTAGTATAAGTATGTAAAGCACAGAAAATTAAAACGTACACAAAAATTTCAGCAATAAACAAAAACCATTTCTTAAAATTGTTCACTGTCAAAAATCTCCCAAAGAACAGCTGGATATAAAGAACTACATGAGCACAGATAGCATGATGTTATCAAATCTGGGCGAGTGAGTCAATCACGCTTAGGCGAGATGAGAGGATAAACTATAGCGTGACTCTTTTCCGACTTCTCTCTTCGCAACAATATCAGTCTTATGTAATCAAAACATAGTTATCCTCTGCTGCCTGTTGACTGCTTTGAAAAAGCAACAATAACAGACATCCACTCACGCAATGCAGGACGGCATACACAAACCAGGAAAGATTTCAATCCCTTCTGGTAATTCCACCACATTGTTTTTATTTTAGGGTAAATCATGTGTCCTGCTCACTGTCTTGTTTGCATTTCTCTTGTGTAGGTGTAATATGGTGTAATGGAGCACAGATATACTTTACAGCTTTAACTAGTTTTGTACACTGACATATCCAAGTTTGATTGCATCATTGAGAATGTTCTTTCAGGTTTTCTTTAATGATTTCAAACATTGTCGGTATCCCTGAACACAAGTCGGCAGGCATAGCTACTGTAGATGCTGTGCTATACATTTTGTATGGCGTTGCTATACAGATTTGAGTCTATGCGTGCAATCAAAAAATGCTAAGTCAAATACCCCCATCTCCAGTGAGGAACAAAGGCATCCATAGCTGATTATCTCTATGGCGTGCGGTGGTAGTAAGAGTGGCTCTTAGACATTGGGACCCTCCTTTCGCTTTGTTTTAGACAAAGTGTCTGCATTTGTTTGAGTCATAAAGATTAGAAAGATGGCTGAAGAAGATGCAGGTGAAGGTATGATAAAACTATACCACAAATGTTGGTCATTTAGTGAGCTCTTGTGTGGGTAATAACAAAAAGTTTAGGCTACTTTTAAACTCTTTCACTTCCAAATTTAGACAGGTTATACAGCATCTCAAGAATCTTATTAATTTTGATGGCTGCATTTCAATCATGACAACTAACAGAAGATTTTAGCATGACAATGTTAATATACTGTACTTGGTAATGGCGGATGTAGCAAATGAATTTTCTACACTGCTACTGTTGGTTATTGCTGTAGTTGTAGATTATAGCTGCTGCTGCAAATGCATATGCTCAAATAGCATATAAAATAACCTGTAACAGATCTAAATAGGTGGAGCAGGGGAAGGTGGAGGGTTTCAGAGAAACTCTGAGAACATGCTGCTAGCCAGCCATATTAATGCAAGGCAGTAAGTTCATTGGCTGCATAAGCAACTTGAACCAATCAGCTTATCAGTTTCATGACTGAACTATATCTGAATTTTCTATTGTCATTCATTTCCGAAAAATAAATATTTCTTTGTTGTTGTGTTTGTTTTCAAGTAGCATTTTTCAGAAATTTACACTGTGTTCAATTCTCAGCTTATAGATTCCATGTACTGAATCAAATGAAAATGATTACACAATGTTTCCTACAATACAAACGAAATATATTACTTTCATCTTATTATTAAAAAGTAGCATTGAAAGAATGACATAAAATTTCCTAGTGCATTTGTCAGCACATTTACACTGTATGAAAACTATACTCATATGTGATTGTTGATTTAGTATGAAATCCACTTTGATTAATGTCTTCCACGCTAGCAGAACAACTTTAAACTAGGCAGTTGAACATAGCATATCTATTAAGACACCAAAGCAGGGATGTTGGGCAATGTGACCTGGCTCAGAGTCTACATTTGAGTTCAATTCTGGACAGTCAACAGTCCAACCATCTCGGTATACCAATTTTTATGGGCCTTGCTTTGTGCAAATTGTTATGCTGGAACAAAACTGTTGCCACAAAGTTGGAAGGACATAATTGTCTAGAATGTTATTGTATGTGGGTGCATTAAAATTTCTGTTCTCTGGAAGTAAGGGGCCAAGCCAAAACACATTAATTTTGAAGGGGTTGTCCACATATTTTTTTGCCATGTAGTGTACTGTATATTGGTCTTGTGTTATGGACAATTGCCATTGGAGTTCATAAAAAAATCATGAAAACTGATTTTGATATTTACTATACGCTCAATTCTCACAATGATTATAGTAATTAAATATTCAAGTCAATGAATTGCAATCTGCAAGTAGTAGCTACTGAATATCTTTAATGCAATACAAAAAGGTACACAAGCTGTCACTTGGATGGTGCATTTTCGAAAGGTACATTTTATTTTCTTTTAAACTGTGGATATTAACGGTGCAAATTCAGAGCCTAAATGGTACATATAAGGACAATTAAAAAGGATACAATGCCAGTGACAGCTATTGTGCATTTTCCAGCAGCATGCTAAGAAAAATAAAACCACCATTTCATAAACAAAATACACTATTTGAGGTGTCATTCAAGTCCGTAGCACAGTTGATAAAAGTATGGGATAAGCTACACATCAATATTTAATAATAAGTGTTAGTAATAGTAACAGTACTCACCCCTAAGTAGTAGTTAAATCTGCAAGAATGGAAAAAGTTGATGGACAGAGAGACACACACACACACAAAGAAACTGACAGACTGAGATGGATAGAAGACCTGATGATTGGTTTCTGCACTCAGTGATACCCAATCAGGCCTCTCTAATCACACCGCACATGTCCTTCCTGGTGGCAGGGGACCACGGGGAGACCTTCACCACACCGAACACACTGTCTGCTCCCATCCACCACCTACGCTTCACTTGCTTGTTATTTGATGTGAAATGGAATTAAAGCTGGGCCGTATTACCCCCAAACAGTAATTATCACTGAATTTCCCTTGTGGCATGCCTCAGTTCGCACGCTTTTATTCCCTTATCAACACAAGGTGAGAGACATTCTGACAGCCAAGGTCAATACAGACATGCCTTCAGTGACCCAGAGAAGACACTGCATACACAAACGCTGTTCAAACACAAAAGAGAATTAGATACTGAGAACATGTACGTGTTTATTTTTTTATGTAGGTATTTGGAACGTGTCAAAACATTTTGGGCTGCTCCGTCAGAATATTTGGGGAAACTGACATGTTGACAGTTTAGGCAAACATTCCACAACAAATTGAGACGGCGTGGCTAGATTTTGTGTGGAGAAATACATAGCAGTCCTACGTTTTGTTTTTCTAGGGTACAACATACTCCCCCATTTTCTGCTTGTCATGTTTTTGGATTATTAGCCTACAATCATCTATTATAATATATCTTTCAAAGTTACATAGTCCGCACTGGAGTGCCCTCCAGAGGCTTCCGAGGGCAACTCCAGTTAAACTCGTGACAATAATTATCCTATCGTAACTAGTAACTAAGTACATGAGTAGTTTTTTCATCCGATCCTTTTTTACTCTTACTCAAGTAACTATTCTGGGGTGCGTTTCCCAAAGGCATAGTTAGCCTACTATGGTCCCAAGTTCCGTCGTTACCAGCATAGTTCAACGATT
>JAUCMT010000114.1:16486691-16555601 GCA_032357475.1 Enteromius thamalakanensis
CCCGCCCCCTATGGTGACGACGATATCATCGTCCATCGCGATGTTTCACATTAGACATCGTACGATGCCAAATGGTCAACATCGCCCGACCCTACAAAAAATGATACAAAACAGCAAATTGGTCAACATTATTTACTTTCACTCAATACCATGTTTTTTTATTATGCATGTAAATACACACACATGCATGCTTTGAAAATATTTACATTTAATATGTATATCATTATAATTTATATTGTTTATTACTTTATTTAATATATAAATATATGAACATAACATGTTTTTCATGCAGGTGTATTTATATACACAATAGCGCATACACACACAGATTCTGCTGTCATTCAGCCCTAGTTTGTGATGTCTGTAAATGAGCATGTGTGTAGCTGATTAGGAGTGATATAACAAGCTCAAGGCATGCATGTGTTTCTTTACGCATATGTGGTGTTTTTGTGTGTTTGTGATCGTGTGGGGGCATCCATGTTGGATTAGAAACATGTAGGTGTCCGGTGGCAGGATGCAATGAAAGACAGGCGTCAGCAGGTCACAGCGAGCCACACGCTGCATTAGATCCAAAAAAAAATAACCTGCAAGGAGCAGACACTGGCTTTTCATGAGATGCTTTTCATAGCAGTATTTTCTGAGAACTTTAATATGGCTGGTGATTTCTCCGGGCCCCTCAGCACAAAAGTACAAAAGATTAAAATGCAGAAATGTTTGATAAATAACCCGTTGGAGCGCTGCGCTCTTTACTGCAGACACGAGGGAATCTTCAAGTTAATAAGCAAATGTCTATCTGCTAGGAACAATTCACTAGGGGAAGAGGAATGAGTATCTGCTCAAATCTAGTTTTGCAATTAAGATGAAGCTTAAAAGTAAATAGCATGTGGTTAATCAACAACGGTCAAGCCAGTGTCACAAAAAGTTATTCACTTTTTAATTAGAGTTTGTGGTGAGGTAGACTTTTAAGTGTTGGTACAGTTCATACTGGTCATGAAACATTTAAACACACACACACACACACACACATACATACATATACTGTATATATATATATATATATACACACACATATATATACACACACATATATATATATATATTTTTATATAATCAATGTTCGGTGTTCATTTCCCTCTTTTTAAAAGGTTCTTCACTGGCTTCAATTGGTTCTGTAAATATTCCATGACACTACACATTTCAGACTTTGTCTGACAATAAAGTTGTATCACATTGTGCTATTGTGTATGTAAATACACCTGCATGAAAAACATATTTATTAAATAAAGTTATAAACAATATAAATTATAAAGATAAACATATTAAATGTAAAATTTAAAAGCATGCATGTGTGTGTATTTACATGCATAATAAAAATACACAATATGTACACATATTGCAATTAATCGTTTGATAGAACTTGTATTATATTTAATATTTTATATTGGTATTGAGTGAGTATAACGTTGACCAATTTGCTGTTTGTATCATTTGTTGCTAGTAGATATGTTGCCAGTTTTGCAGTATATTCAATAAATATAACATTTATTTTGATAATGTATTTATCCCTAGCGTGCATTTATGCACTAAATGTCTTCTATTTCTATATTTTAAGGTTCGCTTGGGTACCAAAAAATATTATTCTATGAAAAACAAAAAAACCCATCTCTCCTCACACTATACTGTAGCTTTCCATGTTTTTATACGTACATATTTTTATGCATACATATGTGCCGAAATGGAAGATTTTTTAGGACTTAAGAAAGTTTTTGAGAGATATACGTGAAAGTGATGCATAACAGTACTTGTGTTTTGTTAAATTACTGTACAGTTCAATACTGAGCTTAATGGAAAAAGCTCGAGCAGCTTATGTTGCTATGGTTACCTCCACAGGCCAACATGATTTCAGCTTCTTTTTTTTTTATTTGGTGAAAATGTGCATTTCAACTAACTAGTAATCTAACTTTTGTGGTTTAGAAATGCTATTGAAACATCCCTTATGTTTACACAGAATCCCGAACTGACTGGAACATGCAAACGCACACTTTCTAAGTGCTGATAATTCGCATCCTGGTGAGGGGTTTAGGCCCACATACTTCAAAATCAATGTGTTTTTGCATGATGGCCTTTCAATAAAGCATTGCACTGGATGGTGTGATTGAGTTGTGCAAAACGCGGAAACGGGCACGTGCCAAGATTTCTTATCTCATCTCCGGCTGCCAAAAATGAGCCGCCTTATTCTCATTATATGCAGCAATTACCACCCAGTAGGAAACAAACAATATGCACACATGAATTCCAAAGCTGTTTATGATTCATTCATTGGTTGCGCCGTTGCTGATAATATGTACAGTGAATAAGATCTGAGACATGGAGATCAGGAGAAGACTCCTTTCATGGTTTGATGTTAGTGACATCAAACGGAGTCTCCTAACATGATTAGTACAGATTAAACCAGAACTTTACACAAATAAACACATGACTGAAGCTGTGTAACTGTGTCAAGGAAGCTCAAATAATAAAGCGACCCTGTTAAAACCACTATGCTGGACTAAAAAAATGATCAAATCGAAAGACAATCTGCCAGTGAAGTCTTGATTGTGTTACTGTTTTCTTGTTGTCAGCGTTGTGTTGTGTTGAATATTTCATGGGCTGGAGCTGAATACTGCATTGTGGACCGCGGCCCAGTCACAACTGGACCCAGGTGCAGAGGTTTGCCAGGAGTCACTGGAGACCAAGCCAGAGGTCAATAAATGTCACCCGTGTCTTTTAGCCAGGTTAACGATATGCAGAGAACACGAGGCAGCCGGGTTTGTTTACGAAGTTCAGATGACTTCGGTCTCGGCTGATCGTGACTTGTCTCCACCTGCCTCAGTGAGTTCAGGACATCTCACTTTAAAAGTAGAACACCATTTGTCAAAACACATTTGTCAGTATAAAAGGAATAGTTCGAGCAAATAAATGCCAATTCTGATCTCATTTGAACGGCACATACATAACCATTCATTTTGATCATCATTGACAATGGCTTCAATATCAGTCTGTTCAAGACTTTGCATGGCTTCAAAATAAGTCATATTGTCTACCTTTATGATGGCTATAATGGCAGACCTTCTTCGTTTAAAAAAAATCAAAATGTTAGTAAATGATGTTATTTCTGTTTTCTTAGTTCATAATATTTGTAGCATTGCATAACTGATCACGGATGACCGATGCATGTACTAATGTTACGTTTCTGGATCTGGGATCATTTCAGCTGTGTTGCTGTCTATGGATGGGCTCTCATTTGTAATCAAAAATATCTTAATTTGTGTACTGAAATTAAACGAAGGTATTACGCTTTTAGGACAACATGAGGGTGAGTAATTAACGACAGAAGTTTCATTTTGGGGTGAATTAACCCTTTAACTTAAATGAACTTCAACATCAGCATGAGATGGCTTCAGTACTTCAAATACAGTGCACAAGTCATACTGCCAACTTTATGTCGCCTAAGGGTGAATAAATGATGACAAAGTGTTCATTTTTAGGCAAGCCGAATGCATTTCGCATGACCAAACAGTAGCCAACTGGCCCTCAAAGGAAATGAGAGCATCTCTAAAGTAGCACACAAGCCGTGTTGTTGAGTAGTTAATGCCAAGCAAAGGCTGAAAGGTCATGTAGGAGCAATGTACCACATTCTTCAAGGAATCTGCGGTGGGTAATGTGTTGAGTTTCATGTACACCATTCTTTCATTCGCACACAATACTCTGATGGCTGCCTCGTGCGGATTGTTCTCTGAAATTTGTGTTTATGTAAGAGCAATTCAGACTTTGAGCAAGCCTCCTACACCCTGTTCTAAAAGCAGTAGCTCTACCTGAGAACGGCTTCGGCTGTAGTCAGAAAGAAGTTGCATCTTAAATCCCACATCTTTCCCTCTTCTCCACCACCACCACCCGTTTTTCCACAGCCTCCACACACACACACACACACACACAGTGAATAAGAGTTCACGTTACCATTATCAGTGTTACGAAGTGGCCCACACAAATCCTCACATGCTCAATTTCACAGACCTGCAGAACTGCAACGTCTGTCGTTCACAAAGTCCTACACACTTGTGTGTTGCTGCCATGTTATTCACTTAATACTTGATTAATGTTGAACGGAAAAAAAGGCACTTCTGTTAAAACGTTGAGGATCAGTACGGCAGTCCTGTATGCTCACCAAGGCTGCATTTATTTGAACAAAAACAGAAATTCTTGTAAATCCATTTTCTCAAATAACTGTTTATGTTAAGTAAAGAATAATTGACTTTGGTCTGCCGAATTCTTAAAAAAATGACGCACACCCGAAAACAATTGCAGTGTTCAGTGACTAAAGCATTCAATGACCCTGTAGTATATTGTATTTTAAACTGTCATTTGTTATTGAGATGCAAAGCTGAGCTTTCTGTGTCACAGGACTCTTTAGAAATCATTTTTTTACTCAATCAATTTTTCTTCCTCAATCAAACTGTGCTTTTCAAGCCTTTGCAGAATACTCTGATGAACAGAATGTCCTCAAAACACATTAATTAATTAAAAATATTTCTTAACATTATAAATTTTATTGTCCCTTTTAATCAAAGAAATAGTACAATCATAGTTGGTCATTTGCTGATTAAACATTCAAGCGTTTTAAACAAAGTACTTGAGAATTCACTTCTTTCCTCGTCCACAGAGAGCTGTGACAGCGCGGAGAGACCAAATTGTATTCTAATCATGTATCCTTGCATCTGGATGGACACACAGTCTAAAGTGACCAGACGTGCCCCTTCCCAGGGATACATTCTGCCCAGAATATTTCGATCCCTGTATAACATCTAAATGCTGTGAAAGAGATAAAGAGCAAAGCATATGGTGCCTTACGCTTCTGAATCACTCTCATGGTACTTTGATCAGTATTTTAGCAATTTAGAAATCCTGGCCAGAACGTGTTTCTGGGAAGTGGCATGTCTAGTCACTTTCTTTGCAAGTATGCTTCATAGTTATGTCTTAACTAGGGATGCTCATTTTAACCATTTAACCGTTAACCGACAAATTTGAATGTTAACCGATTAATCAGTTAAAGGTCATTTTATTTATTTATTTCAGTATTTTACCTACTCATAGTCTATATAAAAGTGTGTGTTTTGTGTTTCCGGGTGTTTTGGGTAACTTATAGTGATGGAGAAATGAGCTGCGTGTCATCTGGACGTTTTATTAGATCTCGTCTGTTTTCTGCTGCAGCCGCTCCCGTCAGCGATTCGTTTCCGCGCAAAGCTGCTGCCAGTTAATGAAGGTTTGGTGAAAGAACTCGCGCCTCGATTGGACAACTGTCATGTCAGAAAGTGACTTTTATTGACATTAATTAGGTCACTTTTGCTAACTTTTTCTTTCGTTTTCTAGATTTATTATTTATGTAAAATAGCCATGTTTCTCGTATAGGCCTATTTATCCTTTATAATGTTTTTTCTCTGGTCGCAAAAGTGCTGCAGGCGTATGATATGAAATAGATATGATCATGTGAATCTTTGTCTTCTGTTGTTTGCTACTTTTTGCGCATGTGCAATGAATCCACAGAAAACACATGTAACATTTTTTAATGGGCCACAGGCGCTTATCCTTTCTAATTGAATTCAAATAATGTTGTCGGTTAAAGGTTAATAAATGGCGAACGAGAATCGGTTAAGAGAAATAACTGAAATGACAACACAGTCTCACGAGCAATTCGTACATATCCGTACGAGGTGCCAAATTTGTGCCAATTCACTCACTCGTACGATTTTAATACGATTTGTCTAAAATCACGTGATGGGTAGGTTTAGGGGCGTAGTTATGTTTAGGTCATTCGTACAAATTCATATGAATTGGCATCTCGTAAAATATGTACGACTTATAATACATCGTATGAATTCGTACGAGTGAGGTTGTACAAATTCGTACAAATTAGCCACCTCGTAAAATACGTACAAATTGCCGTGAGATCAGGTTGGAAATGAACATCCCTAACAAGTATATATACACTTAATAAGACTTTATTGTCAGTTTTGATTAATTTCATGGTATTTTGCTGAATAAAAGTATTTAAAAAAATATTACTAAATCCCCAAATTTTGAGTGTATGTATGTAGATTAAACACTGGATTGTTATATTAGCGGCATGATTTATGAACAATGAGTAGTCGTGTGCATATTTATAACATGTCACCTCGTCAGTCAAACGCTCATCAGTGTGAAATGTCGTGTCTCATTAGTACCTCATTTGTCTGATTGAAAATTAGCATTTCAAGTTGTGAGTGTTTTCTCTCCCCCCGTAATGTCTTACTCTTACCTGTGCTTTATGCAAACACTGTCTTGTCACTCTGTTAGTGGATGAATTTAATTAAACATGCGATTAAAATTAGAACTGATCGTTATAACTAAATATTTATGATTCAGAATGGCATTGCAGCCAACCTTCCCCCTACATACCAGTGAGAGTAATGAGCGTGAGGTCACATGAGGTTACAGTGCCTGAACTTTTCAGCTCATGCAGCAGAAATGTTGCCCAGGTATGGAGATTTTAATTGACTGATTTTAGGAAAAGGTCTGCAGGTTAACCATTCCAAACATTTTGTTCCTGCTGAATTAGCTGTTTTGAAGATCAGATTATAATACGTTTTGTGAAAAGGACATGCATACAATATGCAAAGCTATACAGAGGTTATGTATTTAATTGGAGGGTACAGACTCTTTATGAAGATAAACGTGCTTCTTATATTATTAGATTGTTTGTTAACATATTATCTTTTGCTGATTGTATTATTTTGCTTCAGAATAAACGTAAAAGATAACACTTTACAATAAGGTTCATTAGTTAGCATTAGTTAACAACATTGGTTAACATGAGCTAACAATGAACAATCCTTTAGCATACAGCATTTATTAATATTAGTTGATGTTAATTTCAGCATTTGCTAATGCATTATTAAAATTTGTTGTGCTTAATAAGTCATGCTTAATAACATTAGTTAATGCACTGTGAACTGACATGAACTAACCTTAACAAAGATGAATAAATACTCTAATTAATGTATTATTCATTGTTTGTTCATGGTAATTATTATATTAAGCAATGGTAACAAATGACACCTTATTGTAAAGTGTTACCGCTTTTTCAGATTATGTCCTGATGAGAAGTATGTATGTAATGGTGATTGAAAATGAAATATTTAATTTATATATTCTGTTAAAATCTTAATTTATTTATTCTATTATATTATTACTAATATTATTATTATTATTATTATAGTTATTATTATAGTTATTGTTAAAATTAAGGGGTTTTTACATTTAACAATTCAGGGGAAAAAGCAAAGCAGCTTGGTATTAAAAGGCAGTTCAGCAGATATAATCTTTATGGGAAAGGACCTGCTGTTTTTTGGCTCTTAAATGTGAATAATTGCTGCTATAATCAATGTTTCTCTGACAGGCCGTGCAGTAAGGTTTATATAGACCCGTAGCTGTGGAAATCACTTGGGTTTTGTTACTTAAGGAGGTTAAAGATGTGGAGCACGCTGCAGCCAATCACAGACATTCCTCAAGGATTAATAAAAGGGCAGCTGTGACATCACTGTAAGATCAGAGCCACATGTTGTGTTTTTTAGTGTTTAATCTGACCACAGTGAGCGTGCATATGCACACATGCACAAGATACCTCATACTGCGCACTGACATCTGGGTAAGAGATAGTGGGTCTCTTGAAAACATGCATCCTGTTGGAAATTCCTGGAGCAGATGTGTGAACGTAGCCATGTTGCTTATTAAATTATACAAAATGGACATCTAACACTGCTGCCATTTTTCTCTCCTAACATTTGTTGTTTTTACATCATCTTATATCATAGAGAGTTATGTAAATTTATTACTAATTTACGTCACTTTTCAAAGTTGTATGGCTGTTGATTTTGAATGTTGCCCTTGTGCTTAAATTGATATGCTGATGTTACAGATGAATCATCTGAGTCATGCAAGATTTTCCTAGCTTCTCTGATTTCACCTAAACATGCAAGGAGAACAGAGGACTTGAGAGCCTTTTTTTCTTTTAAATGTTATGTATTTTCAATTGACCCCCGAAAACATTTATTTATTTAATGCACGTTTATAACCATACAGTCATATGCAAACGAGGAAAAAAAAACTAGTTTATCACACAGTACAAGAATAGAACAGATCTAATATACCTCTAAATCAGTCTTACATTTTAATGTATTTTGGTTAAATCAACATTAACATTAAAATGCACAAATTGGATAAAATAGTAAAAAATAATAATAATCTGAGAAACCTTCTACTTAATTCTGAACTTTTATGCCGTTTCTGTCATGTCCACCAAAGGAAAAAGGATTAACTGTTATTAATTCAGTGGGATTTAAAGATGTTCAGATGTAGTTCTGTGATTCAGGGCTTTATGTGCCAGTCTCTGTCACTGGCCTAAATCAGAGGGCATCTGGGCATCTGGGCATCTGTGAGTATGTCAGCATCTCTGACCATAAACTACTTATTAATCAGCATATTCCTCCAAAATTCTATATCACAGTTTCCACAGAAAATTCCTACCAGATCATAATCTGAAAGATTATGATACTGAAGATTAAAGCAATGGCTGCTGAAAATTCAGCTTTGCCATAACAGGAATTAACTGTATATATTAAAATAAAATTGTACAAAAATTAAACATTTTTGTGTATTTTGGATTAAATAAATGCATATAAATGCCTTACAAAAGATCACAGACTTCAAAACATGAACATGTCTGTGTACAACCTCTTTATATATGTTAAACGGAAAATGTTTTCCCTTTTGTTTTCCTATTCCTTTGAATGGGAGTCAACCGGAGTTTGTAGCCTATGGACTTTTCAAAAAGCTTTCTACTCTTTTGTATCCAACTGACTGAAAATACTATCTCAAAACTGTGGTGACCCACATCAGTAGGTCCTGCATTTCTCATTGTATTTATCTAATCCCAAGTGAATTAGATCTTATGAGTCCAGTTCTTGGATCGTTCTTTTCCATCCCCTATAACAAGACCCACACAACCATATTTTTCTTGTTCTAAAACCATCACCTCCATTCCAGTAGAATCCTTCATGTCTTCAGCCCATTTCCTTGGTCACTAGAGCTTTGGATTTTGTGTATTCAGTACATAGTTCAGATTTGGAGCATGTCTCCTCTGCGTTCACCGGGCTAGTCGTCCAAATAGGAGCCGTCTGTGGTTTTCTAGGGCGGCGGGTAGGAGTTTGAGGTGGGTTTTATTCAGCCAACTCTGACAGGACGATGGTTACACAACCCTGCTGGCCGCGGGTTGTGAGGAGAGAGGCTCTTTTAGACGGGGGGCCATTTGAAAATGAAACCATTGTTGTTATTCGTGGGACACCTCAGTTTGTAACAGCCATGATTACATCCATATGTGACCACTGCAGGGAAGCGTATACCTTCAGCCCTGGGAAAAAGGAATCCACTATTGTTACTGTAAAAAGGATAGTACACTCAGTAAGTAAGTCACTCAGAAAATCAAAAGCCCACCACAGACGAAACATTATTATAACACTTTTCTGAGGTGACAAATCGGAAACATTCATAAGCCTTTAGTTAAACTTTCTCTCCCTTTCCTTTTAAACCACAGTGTTGGTTGCTTCAGTTCATGATCTGGAAAAGATCAGGGACAAGCAGACTATCATCTTTTAAGCTACTTGTTCCAAAGATTGACAGATTGATCCTTTAGGCACAGCAGTCTGTCTTTCCGTAACTCAAAACAGATACGATAATGCTAGCCTGCTTAAAAGACTAGATTCATTATGGTTTGGTGCTGTTAAAAGAATAATTCACCTAAAAAGTATTTAAACAAAAAAAAAAACATTTTACCCACCCTTGGGTCATCCAAAGTGTAGATGAGTTTGCTTTCTCCTCAGTACAGATTTGGAGAAATGTATCATTACATAATTTGCTCACCACTGGATACTCTTTAGTGAATGGGTGCCGTCAGAATGAGAGTCCAAACACCTGATAATTCACAAGTGATTCACACAACTCCAGCCTATCAATTAATAGTTAGTAGTAACGCTTAATTCCTCCAAATTTCATATGCTAATTGGATGGCCTGAGTATATTTCTGTAAATGTTCATTTTTATGGTTATACGCTTTATTACCAATAAAATAATGTTGAGTCATTTTTGACAGTTTGTAAATGCAAATCATTACAGTGATTAAACATAGCATGAACAACTGAATAAGCATTCAAAACTAACTGCTTAGAATGTAAATTTCTAGTACACACACTGAGAAGGTAAGAAACCATATCTGTTCTCATGAATATGCAGATGTGAATTAAGTAGCCAGCCTTGATGTTCAATGAACTGCTTTTGAAACAGTGTTGCTGAACTAATCTAAACCGCCCTCTAAACACAACAGCTAATTTGTTTACAATCCAGCAGTCTTTTGTCAGCAGCCGGAGATAAAAGCAAAACCTCCCATAGTTGTTCTCAGAGGTTTGTGAGGATGAATTGAGAAGAGGTGTAGAATTTCATAGGAAGTCCACTGAAGTCTCTCCGCTCTTTGCTGTAGGTACATGACTTGCAGGCAAACACAGCTATCTCTTTCCCATTTAAATGCTAATGAACAGTAGGCTGGGGTGCTGAGAGTGGTGGCGGAGGCTGTGCATTTTTAATGTCTTATCTCAAAGGTGAAGGGTAGCAGCTCCTGGGAGTACATGATCAGTCATTACAGTACAAGCACCTGAGGTGATCTGACCTGCGTGTGTTTGTCTGTGTGAGAAAACATGTACATTCTTACTGACCTGTCATCAAAGAAATTAGGCAAAACCATGCACAGAAATTTATGGATTTGACCAAGAGTATACTTGTCTAAACTTAATAAAAACTGTTAGATAGAAATGTATACACCAGAAAAAAAAACATTGTTTTTGTCATATAGGAAAAATACATCCCATTTATATAAAACAACTTTCCCTTGACCTTCATCTCTGAATTAAAAGGACTTATGTCATTTCCTCCAGTCCATTTCCCCCTTGATTTTAAGTGGTAAGTGTTTTTCCGTTCTGCTTTAATGTCTTTGACTGTATCCATCCATTTCCCCAGACGGTTTTAACTATTATCAAAGATAAAGTGGGAGGAGTCCTTGGATCCCACTAAAAATATTCCATACAGTCATATCTGATTCTAACACACTCCATAAAAATCCCAAGACATCTGCCTCAGTCTGAATGTCATTTTAATTCGATCTAAATCACCCAGCATCTGCTTGTACAATCATGGTATTTGATGATACCCATAAATGAGATTATGAAGTGTCACAAAGAACTGCAGAAAGTCTTTCAGATAATTCAAAAGTAGTGACAATCGTACAGTATATTAAGCTAACAGGCCTGCAGCTATAAATCACATTAAAACATTTGCATGTAGACGATGGAGTTTTTTTATGAACTTGAGTTTTCAGTTTTGAATACCGAGCAAATACTTTGGGTGTGGGTTAATCGCGCTATATCAAACCTTTATTGAATATATCACGCTTAATCCGGGTGTGTATCGCCATCTCCTTTCTATTTTATGAAATGGATTGGGATCTACTCAGTCTATCAGTATACTACGTCTGTGCTTTGACTGACTGCTGATGCAGAGATAATGAGATGGTTTACTGTGCTGCGAGTGGTAATTGCCTTGGCTTGGTGTGTGAAAATCAAGGCCACTCTGTGTCTCCGTGTCATTGTCATCCTGGATCACACCTGTTATCTGTCTGCTTGAGACAAATGCAACCAGACACTTACAGTTCACACACTCTCACTTACAGTACACAGCTTAATCATTTCTTTTTAATTCTGTCATATTCAAGGATATTGTTGTGTGCTACATTTGCTGAGACATTTAAAATCCAGGCACAGTGAGTCATTTTGGCTATCTAGACTTTAGACTTGCTGTCCTTATTCTCTAGTGCACAAACGCACACTGGCACAGAATGACATGCTTCGCTAGCAGACAGTCAGGTGTTGAAAGGAAAAAATCGCTCTCTTATCTGCCGATCTTCATCTGTGCTTCTTCAATGGCCTCATCAGACAGCGAGAGAGTGTTTGCACACACATTCCAACTTCAAAGAAAATACTTGCAGAGATTTATCAGCCCTCACAGAAAAAGGACTGATTTCAACTCTAGCTCATACTACATACATTTCTTTGTTTTAAAAAGCATTTTTTTTCATGTAGGGTCATTTTTATGTAGTTTTGTTAACTCTTTTGCTAATCCTTATATTTTGCAAGGGTTGTTGCATGTAAAATAATATAGACAATGAAGCATTCAAGCCTTTTGTCTTTAAGAAATAGTGTTAAATTTGATAAAAATGTTTTCAAACTCAAGATGCAGATTTGTTTCTTCAAAACAAAAAGATGATTTTGTTTACTTGGAACAGATTTAATGATATTGAGCATTGCATCACAAATGCTTCACTACAGTGAATGGGTGCCGTCAGAATGAGAGTCGTAACAGCTGATAAAACACAATAATCTATAAATAATCAATAGCGCTCAAAAACTGCTTGTTTGTAAAGAGCAAGACTTATGCACATATTAAACACTATTTATAAATGAAGATATTCCAAAACGGCTTTAAATAAATATGTCACTTTGAAGTGAAAGGATACCAGGTGACTTACTTTCATTGGAGGAAGCATTATTATGGATTATAAATCGTTTTGGACAGAAGCAACGGTTTAAAAATGGCTTAACGATGGATTTGTTTCTTAGAAAAATGTTTTTCACTTTACAAAATGTAAATTGATAGACTAGAGTATACTTGTAGATTATTGTGATGTTTTTAATCAGATGTTTGGATTCTAGTTCTGATGGCACCCATTCACTGCAGAGGTCCACTGATGTGCAACTCATCTATATCTCAGTCTGAAAGTAAATTTTGGCAAATGTTCATATTTGGTTGAACTAGTCCTCTAATTTGGAGACCTCCGAGTGCTTTGAAAATTAGAAAGTAAAATGTGACTTTTAATAAACCATCTTAGTCAAAACACCAATGAAGACAGACTGCATATAGTCAGCTGTATTGGGTCAGAGCATTGCAACATTGACTTTCCACTCTAAATTACTCTAATTTCACATTCTTTTATTACACACACACAAAAGCACTAAAACAGTAAAATAAATAAAATGTAATTCACAAATCTGTCACTGAGCATTCTTAATTAAAGGTTTGTATATATTGTGGCTCGGATGATTTTGCAATTCATCCATTTATTTGATGAATAGCCCTGACTGGCATGTCTGTGGTTAGGCAATAGCTATTTTGTGCAAACTTGGTCTAACATCAGGTTGTGCTGCTTTTGCACAAATACTCATACACACAAGCGTGCTTGCAAAATCAATATTGCGCTGTGACTCCAAGTTCTGCTGTGTTCATAGGAAACACATCAAGGCGCTTTCCTGAGAGTGCATTATGCATTAAAATCAACAAATCTACAAATCATGCTTTATTCTGCTTTTACAGAAAAATCACAACAAATCTCATATAATCCTAATGTGTTTTGCACCGACATGCCCTTCTCACTACTCTTCTCTCCTCAGGGCGGATTTTATGCTTTACAGAATTTTTTTTTCTAAAATGGCATAAAATAAAGTTGCAAAAGAATAAATAAATAAGAATCACTTGTGGATTGAGCGAGGGAGTTTCACTGTACTGAATAACAGCAAACGCATCTGTTTGTCATCACGCACTGAGAGATGTTCTTGATCTATGAGGTTGTCGACAATAGTTCGATTTGTATGTAAGGAGATCCAATCATGTTTATAATACAAGTGTGTTGCTAATCAGAATGTGCTACAAGACTTGTGTTTTTTTGTGTTTTGTGATCTAATGAAATCAACATTTCATCCTGTTAAAGTATAAGTAAAAGGAATAAGGACACACACTTGAAAAAAAATGGCAACATACACAACCACCAGTTAGCATTGCCCTTTGACCTAAATGTTTTGAATCTATGATGTACCAAGAATATTGGTCTGTTTATAAAGATTCATTTTAGTATGGTTAATAGTTGACATCTAGCAAAATATCCATCTACTTTGCAAACTGCAAAATCAGGTCTACTGTTTTATGAATACAGTGTTTTTTAATATCACACGTTTTTTTCATGCTATAGAGTTGCATGCAGGGCCCATGCTAGTGTTGAAACAAGCTTTTTTGTGATTTCTTTACATGTTTTTCCATCAGTTTTTAGTTATGCTTTGGTCATCTGGCACTTTAGTATCAGAAAACAATACACTGAAAATGTAGTCTTTTATCTTCAAATAACTGTGTGCCACTGTTGTGAAGGTGTGTAGCGCGTGGGCGTCGCCCAGGGTGATAGCGAGTGAGTGAGAGCAGTCGTTCGCGTGTTTGCGTGTGATTTAGTAAAGATAAGTACTGCGCCCCTATTACTAACATGTCCTGTGTTTTTGTTTTGATTTCGCCGCATGTATTTGCAATGCCTAATTGCCTTGAAAACATAAATGGGTGTTACTTTTAAGGTAAGTCTCCGCCCAGGGGGAGTAGCAGCGCTCCATCCACCTGCCAGACTACTTCAGCAGCAGACAGTCAGTGGACCTGAAGCGCGCTCGCTGCTGCTGCTGCTGCTGCGTGGACAAAAATACACGAGACGCGTTGAAAAACTACGGGCGAGAGGAGATACGCGCACTTCATTTGAGCTGCCACGGAATCTAGGTCTCGTAAATTAGTTTAAAGGAACTACTACTTTGAGGACACGTGTATGCAGTTACTTTTGACTGGACGCGTTGTTTTGGTTTCTGTGCGTTTTCTTTGCGCTGGATTGCAAATGATTTGTACACCGGGACACACAGAATCGTTTGTGACGGACGTCTTGTAGGTTAGTTCTGCATTCATTTAAATGTATTTTATTATTAGCATGTTTTTATTCTTCACGTCTCGTACAACATCACAAATACTTGTTTGTTCAGAAGATCAGAGCAGATATTATCCAAATGTTTTTATACATTATTTTTTAAGAGGATCAGTCCATTACACGGCAGTTAAATCCGATGAAATCGGATCTTTTGAACGATTTATTGAGAGATTTTTGCAGGAAAAGGGTATGCCACTAGTATTTGATCATTTAAGTTCATTTATAAGTCATATGCTGTTAGGATTACAATTATTACAATTATTAATATTTAATTTGAATAAAAAAAGCAGTAGTTGTGACTAATACTTCACTGGGTTTTCTTGTCTTTTTTTATTAAAAAGTCATTAAAATAATAATTTTGTTTTTATTACTATTATTACTTGTCAACACACATAACCGTTGTACTACAACAATAAAAATATGCGCATTATGAATAATTTAATAATAATCAATTATGACTAAGTGGAAGGGTCCCACAAAGAATTTAAAACAAACTGTTACCATTTATTTGTAGACTATCAATAACTATGAAGCGTGTAAATATCTGTCAAGATTACACTCAAACAGGGACTTATCATCTGTCTCTATTACCAGTACTCATTTTCTTCCATTCAATCAAAACATAAGTGAAATCTCAATCATGAATCCTTCTCCCTCCCATCCTATGCAGGACCGAATAAATCTTTTGTGGGTCTTTGGATAAAGTGATCATGCAGGGAGCCCGGACTTTGCTGCTGGGGACCCTTCTGGTGTCTGTGTTCTCAGCTGTCTCGGTCCACAGCAGCCCTTTGTCTTCCCTGCCACCCGCTTCTGCTCCACGAGTCTTCCTGTCCTTCAAAGGTAAGATGCATTTCTCTTGTAGATGCTGTGTGTCACACTGTTGCTCTGTGGATGACATTCAGAAATTAAAATAGAAATATATGAACAACCGCAGCTGATATGATGTAGATTGCATGAGAAAAATGCATTATTATATTTGTCCTTAGTGTTTCCAGGAAATCATTGTCTCATTATATTAACTTTCAGTGCATATGCTTCTACTGTAATAATAGGAAATTTTTTTATGTTTTTGTGGGAATCTCTTCGTTTTTTGCTGAGCAAGCTACTTGCCTTCTTAGGTTACCTGTCTGTTCACCTTTCTAATTTAAGCAGTTTTTACAGTCTGCTACCTGAACTAATTTTCCTTTCTGTTGCCTCTTATTGTGTTTCTTTAATTGGTTTTTCAACCACTCTTTGGGATTGAACATGTCCACTAGCAAAGACCTAAATTCAGAATTTGCGCTACACTCTGTGACTGTGGATTTAACCCTTGCTGGGGGAATTGGATTTCATGTTGGGTCGGTTTGGGTTTGTGCACGGCTCTTGGTTGGCTAAGCAATGCAATTATTTTTTGTTCTGAAACAGTATTTCCCTTGGGATTCTCTGCACTGTTATCTATGTTCTTGGTAGTAGCCCATTTTCAAGGACTACGCATCCATGAGTTCTTATAATAGAGCAGTTTTATTGTAATTGTATTCTCTGGAATTGCAATTGGAAGGCAGCTACATGTTTACAATATTTTCTCCAAAATGGAATACTGATACTGTATGCAATATTGGACTGGTTTGTTTCCCAGGACCTTTATGTCCAATCATAGAGTACTTCTGTCAGTCAACACTGACACTGACCACTCTTTACTGCCAAGATATACACAGGAGACATACTACATGCATGGGCTGGATGAGATATTCCAGCTTACGATATGACAAAAAATATGATCTGTGAGTTTCTGGAGATTATCAAAACACTGTAGATGAAATAAAAGATCTAGTCTGCTTTATGTAGGATGTGGTGAAAGCCCTTTGGATGGATTTAAAGTTTTTAGTTCTGGTTACTTCTGCTCCTCTGTCCAGCAGCCTTGATTAAACACTTGAATCATGTTCCTCCCTTGAGAGCGAACGTCTTGTGAAGAAGGCTACATTTGTTTTGGGCTTTACCTCACTAACCATTCTGTTCTCTCCCACAAACAGCTTCAAGCTTAGTGGAATCTTGTTTTGGTTTTGTACTTAGATGTGCCATTAGAAAATCATTATGACTGCTAACCAAAATCCAGGCTAACGCTGTAATTGCTTGCCTCTGTGCCTTTTCTCTTTGAGACACACAGGACATCCTGTTTTATATCCCTCTCAGTTACTTAAATGTGACTGTTTGAGCCATGAGGTCATCATCTGTTCACTGTTGTAACAGGGTTATGCACCATTCAGAATTACACAGAATTCAGCCTTAAGAACTGAAAGGGAATCAGTTCTTTATTTATGAAATTTGGTGCAACCCTGTTTTGTAATATGTTGTTTAAATGCTAATGTGTTTAATATAGTATTGGTTTTAATTTCATGCATGGAGTGTAATGATTCAATTTAGCTTGAGGTCCGATTTAGGAAAAACAGCGTAAAGAAAGAAATTGAATACCTTTTAAGTGATCCTCCCTGGGGGGATTCAGGTATAATTCACTAGTGCGTCCCTCATACACGCAAGCAGAAATGCACCCACTCACACACATTGACTGTGGTTCACCAAGATCTCCCTTTTTCTAATAGATTGTTATTCTCCAGTTTGAGCATGTAGAGAGGGAGGGCAGGGAACTCAGCCAGACAGAGTCAGTTTTCGGCTCTGAGGGAGGACTTGGCTGCTGTTAGCGGTGTCGGTGAGTTAAGAGAGCAGATACTGGTGTCTTCTTGTGCCCTTACGCATTTCAGACAGTCCAAACCACAAGAACATCCCTGGAAGCCCAATCATGTGTGAAGTTTGAGGTCTAGGCCTCTGCAGACATGACTTATTACAAGTTCAAACTCTTTTCTAAGGCTGTGTTCTTGTCTTTTCTCTTTTTATGCGAGTAACTTTAATGTATTACATTTGCCCTTCTCTTTCACATGCACCCACTGCTTTTCAAATCCGCTCTTTCCCGTGTGTCCCTGCAAGACTGGGATTTACATGCTAAAAGGTAGCCCAAAGGATTTATGAAGAGTCACATGACAACCTAAGTTAATTTCCTTTCATATGATCCCTCACATAACTCCCTGTTTTTGTACATGACAGTGGATTTATGGGCATGTTTATGCTTATTATATCACTTTACAGTGGTTAGGAGAACCCCGGGATGATTCAATGAGGAATGCTTGTGTGAATTGGTATGTGTGTGTTTGGAGATGATGGCACGGGTGTTGTTGGTGCACACTGTTTTAATTTAAATTCCATCAGTAAATTCTCTGAGGGGCAGAGCGCTTATTGCTCAATTTAAAGAAATGTTCGCAGACAAAGAACACTTTAAAGTAAGTATCTCAAGGTGCATCACAACTACAGTGTTGTTCTGATGGCAGTGCATAAATTATAGCAATTAAATAAGGCATTTAAAGTAGTGTGCTTTCCTATTTTCCTTTGCTGTTCGTGTTAACATCTGGGTAACGTTCTTTAGAAACACTTAAGCAGTGATTGGCGATAGTCTGGATGAGAGTTAAAGCTCATTGTCTCTGGTTTGAGAGCTTTACGAGTTATCATATTTAAGGTAAAGACTCTACCTTTATCATATAGATCCATGACCCAGAATTTCTTCAAATTATATGCATATGATGCCCCACTCCAGGGCTTCTAGTCTAATAGGAAAAAAATGTAGTAGCATCAGTGCAAACTGAACTGTGAGTTTCTTCAGAGTTAGAGTCGCATCAGAGAGGTCAGTAGTGGTGTTTTTATTTATTATTTAATTAGCTTTAACTGAACAATATATGACGGCAAAGAAAAAAAAGAAGTGACTATAACCTTACAGTGTACAGAGTACTGTTCTATTCATTTGCATACATATGAATAGAACACAAAAGCTAGTGTGACTGCCATTGTAATAAAGAAATATAGAAATGACAAATTAAGGTTTTATGTGTATTTATAGGTTAAGATTTAAGGTTTTATGGTTGTTGGAAAGTCTGTATTAGCAGGTATGAATTTGTTATCTTACTATGTGCTGGCAGAATAACATCAAAGATACTGTATATCCTGTGAACTCGCTTAGATGTATTGAAGTGTCATAAAATATCATGGTTCTGTAGGTGATGAATGATGGCCCATCTGCATTTCTTTTTATAATGCATTGCTTATCAGTGCTACCAAATATCTAATATCCAAAACAAGGTAGTTTAATTCAACTACTCAAACTACTGCTTCCAGCAGCATTTTGATGAGCATGTTGAAAATTGTCTACATGTTTTAAAAATATACTCTGACCTGAGCACAGTATGTGTGTGTGTCTGTCTTCATTTGTCTGTGCTGGAGGCTTTTTTTATCTTCAAACAAGCCCTAATAACAGCCTATTTGAGGGTGCCAGAGCCTGAGGTTATGACCCCAAAAAACAGAAGCAGGTCATTGTCAGGGTGATTCGTCCTTGCTGTGTGGGAAAGACTGAACAAATTCCTGCTACAAATACTTGTAATGCTAATCTGCAGCCCCATTTAAAAGCATTTAACTCAATTCTAGCTGTTCATTTCATTATTTCTGAGTAACGCCTGGATGTGTCAGGTTGTGCACGAAAAAGCAAAAAAAAAAAAAAAACTGCTATACAAATATATCCAAACACCTAATTAGACCATTACAGCTTCCCAGATCATTTTGTATTTCTAGAACGTTTTGCAATTAACATCTCATCACATTTTAGAATTCACTGGCTTTCTATTGTTAGTTCAGAATATCCCTTATATTGTGTGGCTATGGGTGAAGCATAGTGGCTTTTCTTTAAAAAGACTTCTTTAACAATTTCCATTTAGTATTTATGTAAATTAGTTAGGCCTTAAGCATGATATCTGTATGACTTGCCAGAAGATAAACAAAAGGGAATGAAGACATTTAATGAAAAGGAATGCGCTTTCTTTAATTGCATCACACAATGAACAAGAAAGAAATAACATTCATGTTATGACTAATAAGATTAAGCTAATTGATCTATCTGCTTAATTTTGTAAAAACAACAAATAAAACAATGCAAGTTAAATAGGACAATGTTGTTTTAAATGCTACAGGTGAATTCAGGCATCACTACGTTTTTAATGCAAAGTATAAAAGCTGAATATTCTTTCTGAGATTTCCTAAAGATTATATTTAAAATATTATTTCACAAGATGAACTTTAACTGAGTGTTAAATGATGGCAAAAGTGAGAGGGAAAGAGTAAGAGAGAACGAAAGCTAGAAAAAGAAGTCTTTATAACCTTACACTATAACACTTATTCTACACTCAATACTTTCCACTCATGACATGATTAGGTTTATCCTTCATGTTGTCTTTACCTGGGTTCTAACTGGGTCAATTGCGACACTAGAGACTTCACTAAGTGCACACAGATACAGAGAGAATGAGAAAGCATATGTGTGAGAGAGAAAGAGAGAGCCCGGGAGCAATCACTGTCTCTCTGAAAGATGAACCTCCTTCAACCTGCCAAGATATGCTTAGGAGATCTGCTCAGACAGAAGGTGAGACACTGTCTCTTTCAGTCGCACACTAGAGAGACACTAACTTACAGCTGCATAGAGACTGTAGTGCCATTCATTTACAATTATTACTTCAGCGTCCAGCTTACCTGTGGCGCTGATGGGAAAGTATTTGGAAAGGCCCTACCCTCTTTTGGCTTTCTCATTGGCGTCCTGTATCAATTTTCTCCTGATGAACCAAAAAAAAATGTTTGTCTTCGGGTAACATTGAGGTTTTCCAAATTTAGCTGAAATGTGCAGGCTCTGTCAAGCTCTTGCTTTATAAGTGAAACCGCTGCAACGTATCAGAATGGTATTAAAAAGCAAAAGCGATGGGAATCATCAAAAATGCATTATTCTGAGCTGCTCCCATGAGGCTTTCCCTAATGGAGCTCTTGGCAGAGTAATAAACTTAACCTCTTGACCCTACACTGAGTTTCAGCTTCATAAGAATCACTTAGAAAAGGCTGCATGGGACGTAGACATGCGTGGGCTCGGAAAGGAAGGTCTGTTCTTTGTTCTTTATTCACTGTTGTGTTTGTTTTTGCCAAGGGGGCTGTGGTCATGTGCTGTATTAACTGAATTATGGCGTCTTAGCCTTACAGATAATAATGTTTTCTTTCAAATATCTCGGCTGTGCTGCGTTTTGTTGTGCTATTTTAGACCAAACACATTTGTATGTTATGCCAGGGTGCAGCAAATGCTGTCTCATTGCTGTTTGTGTCAAGCTGGCGGTGCATCCCAGCATCCTGTGCTGCGGCGCTGGATCTAAACTGTCACAGCGAGAGGAGAGTGGAGGTGACAGCAGCAGGGCTAAATATAGAGACCCTGCACTCCTACACCCTCACTCTTACGTTCTCTTCTCTGTCTTCCTCTTTTTGTCACTAACAAAAATACTACAAAAGTACCCTGGTGTCACGACTTGTACCATGGTATTTTTTAAGTATCATGGCACATGGTGCATCATATACTGAACCATGTACTATCATGATCAGTTTAGCGAGTTTTTTTCTCTATAGCAGTATAATGTATTTTTGGACGTTGTACCATGTACCGTTCTTTACCTTACCTTTATGTAGGCTACTATTGTAATTTTTTGAATGAGCTTTTATTTTATATTTTTATATGTTTTATTTTTAATCATTTGGCAAGATTCAAAATCTTAAATAGTTTTTTGTATTTACTCAAAATTTGAATTGAATTGCCTCAGAGGAATCATAATTTTGTCCAACATTATTACTAATTAAGTAGAAGAAATTATATATAATTTGGTCACATTTTAGTTTGGGGACTAATTCTCACGTTTGTCTCAATAAACTTCTAATTTGCTGTTAGTAAGGTAGTTCTAAAGGTTAGATATGACAATTAAGGGATGTACTGTAAAATATGGTTATGCAGAATAAAGCATTAATAGACTGCCAAAACAATAGTAATATGCACGCTAATAATAATAAGATGCTAGTTCATAGTGAGAATAGGTCCTTAAACTGAAGTGTTAAATGTGCATGCATATATTTTGATAGCCCCTATATTGACTTACCATGGTATATGAGTTTTACCCTCAATCTACCATGTTATTGCAGTCTAAAAATCTGTCCATTCTTTTGGATCTCTCTTTTTGTATTTTGTACTGTTTTCCAATAATTCCCAGTTCTTTAATTTGATTACTGTCTCTTGGTTGTCTTCCTTAGCTTCTTTTTTCTGTTCTATATTTTCATCCTCCTCGCTCCCACGGGAGGTGTCTAACATGTCACTCCCTGAAGGAGTGTGGAAGCGCTCCCATGAGACAAGAAAGAGTGCAGACATTCATTTGAGTGAGGTCAGGGTCACAGCTCCTCACATGAGTCACTCATTGGGTTAGCTGTGGGTGTGCATGTGGCAGAGAAACATTCATTTTGAGAAAACTATCATGTACGCAAGGAGACTGTGCATCATACTCTTTATTTTTACAATATGTTATGCTTTTTTAGGACCAGTTGTGAAAAAAAACGACTGCTATTAATACATTATTGGCCTTTTTGTGGTTTGATGATAAATCAGTTACACAATCAGTTACCTAACCCAAAACTAAATGAGTATTTTAATGACCGTCTTCATCTGCATGCATGTTGAGCCATGGTGCATATGATTTTTAGAAAAAAGCATGAATGTTTAAATCCATCACATTGTTCTTGCTTTTATTGTCTGTAACAGAACAAACTTTCTCTGCAGACAAAGATATTTCATCTGTCTTCAGTGTTATCTCTTCTTGTAAAATACAGCCATATTCACAGCGCTCATACACTCTTGTCTTGTAACACTCATCTACAGCCTGTGTTTTCTCATTGCCTTTCTCATTGCTAATCAGCATTCACATTCAGTCGTTTCTGACACTATCACTCCCCTCATATTCTATTTTCTATCTGTCTGCAGCTCCTCATCTCTGATACACCGTTCGCTTCAAAGGCATTTAAAAACGTCAGGAGTGTGGATGGCTGCCTTGTTAAAAAACGCCTCAAAACCAAAGGTTATCCGGTTTGGGTAAATGGTTGCACTGTCAGCCGGTTTGATGTGTTTCTTTCTGGAGTGTAACACAGGGGTTTCTGTAACCTAATGCAGAAACTCATGCAGAGTATCAAAACATTTTCTATTACTGTTGGAGAGCAGTTTTGGGAAAAAGAGGCAAATCTTCTCACTTGTCACATTGAAAAACAGGCAGGGTTGGTATTCTGCACTGATGTAAGACAAAGATGCTCTGTTTGTAAGCTGTGTGTGTCTCTTAGAGCTCTCCCATGCTGACTGTGTTTCGTGAGGACAGATGGAAATGTGTCAGACAGAATGAAAATAACCTGATATATGTTTCTTGACTTCACTCCTTTAAAAAGCGACTAAAAATAACAAGATTCAAGCTGCGTTCAGCTTTAGTAAGGCTTCAGCTGTATATATATTACTTGACAAATCTGTTGCAAACATAGGTTACTATGTAAATTGATTTGTAAAAAATTTAAATGAGGTCAAATTTTATGTCTAAAATGTACACTATTGTTTAAATGATTGCTTTTTATGCTTTTTTTAATAAACAATGCTGTAAAAACTACTATTCTGAAATACTATTAGATTTTAACATTTTTATATATCCTACAAAGTCATTTATTTCTGTATAAATAAAGATGATTTCTCTGCCGAGTCACATGATATTCAGATATTCAGATCTTGTGCTCAAGAAACAGTTCTTATTAATATCAGTGTTGAAAACTGTTGAGCTGCCTTATATTTTTGTTAAAACCATGACAGATTCTTTAATCAATGTACCTTTTTCTATTGTTTATTATATATTAATTTTTTAATTAACAAGCATTCATTTGAAATAGATTTGTAAAAAAAACTTTTGTATTATTGCTGAGTAAGAATATTTAAAAGAATCTTGCTGACCTTAAACTTTTGAACGGTTGTGTAAACACAGCAAATGTGTTTTTGTTTGTTTGTTTGTTTTTTTCATAGTAATACATTTTGCATTAATTATTAATTACTCTCTAAAATGCAACAAATAGTTTTATTGATTACTCAAGTTTAGTTTTAGATGTTGCCATTTGTTTAGTGACAGTAAAATGAAGCGGCATGAGCAGTCTGGTGAGAGAACTTGTCTGTTCTCTTCCAGCCCTTAATTGCTCAGAGAATATCCATGTTGTCTCGTCCTATTGTGGTCTTTTGCCACAAATGAAGAATGAAAAAGACTGTGTGGTCTACTGTGAGTTGATTCAGTAAGACACACCAGCATTCAGGTCTGTTTATAATGAGAGGTTACAATAGGCTTTGTTACCAGGCAGCTTCACTGAACCCCAGACCTGGACCCCCATGACACTTCTGTGCAGTCAGGGGAGTTACTGAGGTGCTGGGTAACAGTGTGAGAGATGGAGACAGGGGAGACACATGTGAAGGCAAATATGGTCAACAGCATTAGATAAAGTTTTGAAGGATTGTTATAAATAATGATTCTTACAGGAATAGTGCACCACAAAATGAATAAATTATACACTACCATTCCAATTTTTTGGAAATGTTTTTTTTTTCCACTTGAGCTTTCCAAGGCTGTATTACTGTATAAAAATATAGTAAAGCAGTAATATTGTATAATACAAATATTTTACAATATAAATATATAACTGTTTAGCATTTTCTTCAGTGTCGCATGACAAGAATATGATTATCAATGTCGAAGAAAAGTTGTACTGCTTAATGTTTTCTGTTTTGTTTGTGTTTTATCTTTTTTAACTTCTATTGTATCTCTTATCTTATTTTTTAGTGTTGCATGAAAAATGTTTTCATTTATTTTTATATGTTACATATTTGAGTCAAATGCACCTTTTTAAGGTCAGAATGTTTTTTTAAGAGCAAAACTGGGCATGAAGATGAGAGCAGAAGAGTGGGTTAATAATAATCTACCTCACAAAAAATTAATGTGTGTGTGACAATGCATGCTTGTGTCTCCGTGTTCATGCACCATTTTCCTTCCATCAGCAAAGACAACGTCTTTCCCTTGTGTATGTACTGGTTTGGTTGCCATGGCAGCATTTCTTTTGTTATACCTGTCACCGTAATGGCACATTTCACCTGTTATTTGATAGCTGTTTTTCTGCAAGTTCTTAGAAATTTTCAAAATTCACACTTTGATCTAACCGAATAGAGGAGGTCTTTTTATAGTATATCCATGGGAGTGACAACACATACAACCATTTCATTCTTGGATGACAACAGTGAGAAGATGAGTTGTTACATTCTCCAACACACGCACACAAACCAACGGAGAAAGAGAGAGATTCTGCCTCCAGATGTGGTCTGGGTGTGGGAGTTACAGCCTGGAGGTTACCAGACATGCTTGACCTTAGGGGGTGCGTGAGGTCAAGGGCGCCTCTCCCTTCATGTTGTTTTAGACTGCCACCATTTATTACCATCTGTCAGTCAGGCATGGACTTTAATTCCACGGCAGTACTTAGACTCAGACAATGACCTGTGCTGACACACCAAAGCATCATGATGGAGAAAAAACAGAGGGAGCCAGCCAATCAGATCGCTGGGATGCCACTGGATGGAGAGAACAGAATGGGAATTCACAACAGGGGTTATTGGGTGGTAAAAGTGAAAATGTGTCTGTCCGTTGACTAGCTGGCATTTGTCCATCATGTTAGAGGACAGAGAAGGACAGAAAAGAGAACGAGACACAAAAACGACAACAGCAACATTTGTTTATCCTCAAAATAGAAGTGTATTAATGTATTTAATTCAGGTTATATAGCTGGATGGATAGTTTAACATATGCAATTTTTAACGTAGTTGCAAACCAATATCAGGAGAAAGCGTATACGAAACTCAAATCTGCTGTAACCAATCTTTCAATCAGCACCGCCCCCATCGTAAGCCAATCAAATCTCTATTTCTCCACTATAAATAGGCCAGTTTCCTTCCTCTTCGCATCTCGTTTTTGCATTTCCCTCTACCTCCCCTTCTCCGCCGTTCGCTCCTTGAAAGGGGGGCATGCAAGGTTCGAGCCGGACTCCAAGCCACGCCCTCCAAAAAAATTCTGCATTGCAACAAATCTACAAAGCATAACAATGCATGGTGTTTGAATCCATGTTTTTGAAACATAATAAGTGATTCAGGGACTCACTCTTACAGTCACTTGTTTCAATCCTAAATGAATCAGCAACTTGATCCAGTGAATCAGTTTGAATGAATGATTCGGTGAGACACTCAGAAAGATGATGCCTCTGATTTCCTTTTTGATCTAATTCTCTGAATAACAAGCAAAATGTGAAGTCTATTTACGGATAATATTAATTTTTACTATTTAAAACTGTTTAAATCATGTTTTTTTTTAATCATGGTATCATGTTTTTATTGTGGTTTATTGTCATGGTAAGCTGCATTTGGTTTCTTTGTATTCTAATCAAAATACCCCAACTGCAGTTTGATAATTGGAATGCACAATGAAATAACATGATTTTTGAAAATTGTTAAAACATTATATCTCTTCGTTATGCTGTCGCTGTTCTAATTAATTGACTAGTACTTCACCCCAGATGTCTCATTTGTTTCTGTTTTTATTTTAGTAGATATGTCAGTGGTATAAAATTTAGATAATATGGTTATAATTATATATCAGAGTACACTGGTACTGTTATCCTACATCACAGCTGTACCTTGGCACCTCCATGATATTTTGCAGGGATTTGGAAGAAAAATGCTGATGTTACCACATTGCTGTTTACTGGTCTTGGCATCATTTAAGTAACAAGAGAGAATTGTAAATCTGATTGCACTGTGCTTGTTAAATGTTGATGTTGTGTTTTCTAAAGTATATACAAGTTAGAGCAAATTACATACCTGACAATTTAATAATAGGGTAGATAAGAGGCAACAATCATAATCACTGGAAGCACACTGGCAATCTACTCTTATGTTTAATTCAGGAAGAGGATGCATCTGTGCGTGTCTGTGCATCTCTCAGGTAAGTTTTTCCTCCAGATGTTCCTCGTCATTTTAGAGGAATGCCACATGTGGGCTGGAGAGTTAGATGGGTGGGAAAGATGGAGTTGTGGTTCTCCGCCAAATTCAGCTGGAGTCTCAAGTGACTTTAGATGCTGTATAGATTATGTATGTGTGTTTATGAATGTCTAAGATGAGACTGGGATTGTTTGTGATGTTTTGTGGTGGCAGCAAGCTGTTTGCTTATTTTGTGTGATGAAGTGATCTCATGCTCATTAAAGGCAAAGTTTCTTCAAGAGGTCAATGAGATGATGCCTCAGACGCTCCTCTATTTTTGTACTTTGAAGTAAAGGGCTGTGAATGTAGACACCCCTAAGGCTGCATTGGCTCTCGTAGACTTGGCCGCTGTTTCTGTCTGTCTTTCTCTGTCTCTTCTATTCTTTTTGTCCCCTGCTGTCTCATTCCTCTTTCTTTATGACTCCCTTGTTGCTTTTAGTATTTGCCTTACGAAACAAATAGCTTCATCATTCATAATTTATCCTCCTTTTATTTTATTCCTGGGTGTTTTCTTGAATATAAAAATCCGAAGCAATGTTCACTTGTTGATAATTCCTTATTACTATTTATATATATACACATAAAGTGATTTTTATTTTCTTTATTTCATTATGTAACATTACAAATAAGTGTTTTTTTATATGTAGCTCTATAGGTAGAATTGTGTTCAACAGCACATTAATTTTGATATCACATTTGCTTTAATTAACAAAATCGTTTATTTTGGACACTAGTGCTGTAGTGCATTGTGTGAGATATCATGGTGCACTGTTCATATCACCACATACTGCACAATACATATTTTAATCATGAACATGATTTCTGCTTCTCTTGATTTAATTCATAATTGTCTGCTTGTAGTACTTGTCCAGTGGTTATTCGTCTTGAAAAACATTAAATTTTAATTAGATTTTTAATTTTAATTCGCTGTTATCTTGCATTGGTTACAAGCTTCAAGCTTTTGTGGTTGTGGTTGCCAGATAGTTTAAACCCTCCAATCAGATCAGTGGCAAATTAAGCTCCCCAACCTGGCAACCATGCACACACTCTTTCTCAACATTATGGAAAAGCTCTGATGAGCTAAAGACACTGGCAAACATATCATTTGGAGTTTAGCAGATCTCTATTGCGATCTCATTAATCAAAAGTGCAATACAATCTTTTTTTGTTGCTTTTTCTTTTGAGCAAAATATATGATTAACAATTTAACCATTATCAGCTGCCCTACCACCACTGTATAAAGTGCTATCCTGGCCCATTTCAAAGTCTCATGATTGATTATTGTTCTATTTTCCTCTATAAACTGTTTAACTTTGAACTTTACACATACATCACCAGTGATTCACCCATGAGGTCTTGGGATAAGGTCAGTTCCTGTCCATAAACAGGTGCACGCTTACAAAAAAACCCAGATGAAACACTGACTGACGTGCTGATATTGCTATAGTGAAATATTGCTGGCTACAATTGCTCAGGCAATTCAGTTTTAATGAAAAAAGACTGTCCCACTGCTTCTTACGTAAGATGGGAATACTCTGCACTCTCTTTAAATCCCAGACTTAAGCTCTTATCACGTTTGGATATAAATTGATGTTGACATGTGAGTTCTTTTTGAAACAGAAGATAATAGTAGATCAAAAAGAAGATATTAGGATTTAAAACAACACAAAGTGTGGACTATCAAATAATTCTTTTCAGATCTGTGTCATTTAACGGTTTCTCAAAGTGAATACAGCAAATGTTTTACAATAATTAATTTGATCTATATAGTTATTTTGATGGAAATGCATTTTACCTTTCTGTGTCTGAAAATAAATATATAATAGGCTACTATTTAACAGTCTTTTAAGAAAACTCTAAAATAACATAGAAGGTCAGCGTAGACACAGATAATCAATTTGCAATTTGCAAACTATTAACACTTAAGGAGTCGTACTGCACAAACCTGACTCACTTAGTATGAGACCTCATGATTTCAAATGGTTCTCACTGGATTAATTTGACATTACCCCTTAAACATTAGACAGCAGATGAAAGGACAAAGTTCTGAAAAGCATGTCAAA
Source organism: Enteromius thamalakanensis (assembly GCA_032357475.1). NCBI lineage: Eukaryota > Metazoa > Chordata > Actinopteri > Cypriniformes > Cyprinidae > Enteromius > Enteromius thamalakanensis. The sequence continues at coordinate 16,515,712 of JAUCMT010000114.1, forward strand.
TATTTCTGCCAGAGGAAGTAGCAAGTCTTTTGGGATGGAGCCTGACAAGAGATTTTATTAATTGTGGTCTGATTTCGTTTAGTACTTGGACAGGATATTGGATCATATTTTCACCTCTAAAGACTTTCAGAGCAATAAGCTATAGAAACGGTAAAGCCATAAAGTCAAAATCATCACTCTTACAGACACATTCAGGTTAAAACCGCAAGCTTGAGTATTATCATCCCTCGACAGTTAAAAAAATAGCACAAGGGCCAGATGATTTTTTTTTTCTTTTTACAGCTGAGATTTACAGCTTCAATCTCGAGTCTGTCAAACTGTTCCCATTGGAGGCAAAATAGATATGCTAAACCATACCTTTTGCTGAAAATAAGACACAAACAGATGTGAAATAGGAGAGCTAGAAAGACTTTGTGCATGCTGTATGTCCCAACATTTATACCATCCGACAGTTCATAGTCCGTTTGTGAGTCTCCAGTAAGCTGAGAACGCATTGACTCGATAACAAGATGGAAATGTAGATGGGATGTATTGGGAAAAAGAGCGTAATAGGATAAGAGAGGTGCATGCTGGAGAGACGCCAGGAGGAATGTGTTAGGTGTCTGTCTTGAGTCGGCTAACATCTGTTTCTGCGATTTTTGAACGTGATGTCTGTACTGCCTGCTGATTTTGTTACAGAGAGAATCGAGTGAAAACATATTTACTGCTCACCAAGCTGCTTGTGTGATGTGTGTGTGCGCGTATATATTTGTGTGTGTTGGGTGGATACCCACAAGTGCATTGTAATCACCTCATAAAATTGTAACTTGGTCATCGTGCGTGCAGTATATAGTTACTGAATCTGTTTCTCTCAGTTATAAACCAACTGATGATCTGATTATTATTGAGTGCAGACTTTATGAAAAAGTGAGAACTAGGGCTAAACAGTCTACAGTATTTATTAAAATTGATAATGAAATATTGACACAAATGCCATTGTTGAGGTAGTTTACCCATAATTAAAAATTCTGTCAACATTTACTCAGTCTCATCATGTTTTTCCAAACCTTAAAGGCTTGCTTTCTACAGAAAAAGTATATTTTGTGTCCATACAGTGAAAGTCAATGGGGTCCGAAGCAAGATTAGACCCCACTGTGTTTCACAGAATTAAGTCATTCAAGTTTAGAATGACACGTGGATGATTAAATAATAACACTTTTCATATATTGCATACAGTGCATAGCATGTATTTACATTTGTTTTGTTTGTTAGCATTCAATCAGCACATTGTTTAAAGAAGAGTGTTAAATGAACTCAAGGCCACACAGATGCAGAAAGCTTTGCAGATTTTGAACAGCCGTTATTATTTATACACATTCCCTACCCCTAACATGTTTGTTTATTGGAGATTTTGGACACATTTGTCCTGTATTGTAGTACTCTTTGTTTATCAGATTTGACCACATTTAAATCCATTTCGGCAGTTTTCTCCCTCCAAAATAGCCCAGAAAGTGTGCATGCTGCACAAGAGTTGAAATAACTTACATTTGCTTGCCATATGCATCTGTTCAGTCAACACAGTCTCACGACCAATTTGTACATATTTTATGAGGTGGCTAATTAGTACAAATTCATACAACCTCACTTGTGCAATTTTGTACGATTTGCATAAATTTGTAGGTTTAGCGGTAATCTTATGAATTTGTACTTGTGAGGTTTTATGAATTAGCTACCTCGTAAGATCTGTACAAGATCAGCTTGGTATAATTAATTGATTGAAATAGTAATCAACAGTTTAACAATAATCTGAATTAGCTGCGACAGGTAAATACAGTTGTGTCTGAGCCTTAAAGCATAGTGACAATACTCAAGAAAAGCATTTTGACTAAGGACACTTAATCAACAATAGTGATTGAGAATCCAAACACGGGAATAAAGAAACAGTGTATTTAAACTTCCTTATCAAAATGTCCCAATTAATCCTCATGTTGAGACTTTTTGCTCAGCACTTTTCCACGTCATAACTCCTGAAGACTGATCATGTTGACTTTGCCAGTGAAAGCATACCTTATTAATCTCTATCATTTCTTTTTCTTCTTGTTTTCCTTCACAGGCCGTTTATCACAAGCTTGTTTCATTTGGCTCGTGAATTCAATTAGTTATCCAAACAAGAGACAATCCCATTAGATAATTTCATGGCTGGTTTGGCTTTAATTGGCTGTAACATGGATTAAATGATTGGTCTTATTAAAACATGTAAGGTGATCCATTTTTATGGGAGCACATCTAACCTCTGGGACTATGTTGTAGATGTCAAACCAGAAAAAGAGGATGTTTTTTCTCCTCGCTGAAGCTTGTTAACTTTTTCCTTTCATTTTTAAATGCACTTTATTCTCTCGCTCTTTTCATGTTAATCTCCATCATGCTAATAATAGGAATTTAGCCACTTTGAGACACTCGCTATTCTGTTTCTTTCATCTGCTCCTTCTGTTTCTGCTGGATATTGTCAGCTAAAGTGCCTCTAGAAGAGCTGGTGTTGGACACGGAGAGCTTAATGCAACAAAGAAAGAGCCGAACTAAAGAGAAGTTCAATGCCATCTCTCTGTGAAAATCTTTGTTGTCAGGGCTAAGAGGTCGTGGGGTCGCTGGAAAGGACTGCCCACCTGTCTGTCAAATGAGAAAGGAAGCTTTAGCTCTAAAGTTTAAGCTTGCCTTTAGTGGGCGGGGTTAGCTTGTCTGTCACCATGATCTGCAAAGAGTCAGTAATCCATTGGCTTGTCAAGCTGTCAATCAGCTTAGCGTAGCATGGGGTATTATGTATTTATGCAGAAGATCCAAGCTGGAGACTGCTCTCTTAATCAGAATGGTTTTCAGTGTGCAATGACTCTGCATTTCTTTTTTTATTGAAATTCTTTCTCTATTGAAATTGAGCTGTTGTGGGTTAGTTTTCCTTCATTTACTTTTGTGCGTGTGTTGAGGTGATGGCCATTTGAATTGTAATTTAGTCTTACATGCTCAGTCTGCCAAAAGGTCGCTTTGATTGTCCCATCACAAATATACTGAAATGTTTGACGTTAATAAGGGTGAAAACTCAGCCACTTTTTGTTATTAATACAATGTGCATGTCTGTCTATTCTGTTTTGACATATAGCTTCTATAGGACGTACGTGAACAAATGGGATTTGAACATCATTTTAAATGTTGTGTTTTGTATTTTAAATGCATGTATGTATTACTTTAAATGTAATCAACTTTGCCTTTAAATATTAATTTAGATTTTAGCCAAAAGCATAGAAAACATAAACAATATTATCACTGCCACAAAGAATAAGGCTTTCTGCAGAAATATAATTCAGAATCCATAATAGGATATTAAAATGCTTTTTTAAATGCTCAGTAAGAGGTTATCACCAACTCAGTGTTGATAAAGTAGAAATTGACATACACTTAAAATTTTTCTCTGTGTGTAAACTTTTATATTTTCTTCCTTTCCACATGTGAATTTACATCTTTCTGGCATATTGTCTAATTTATTGTCTTTAAGCTGGTTTGCTGCCGGCATCAGTCCTTATTAAATTGAGTCATTCCATGCAGGCTTTTTTCTCACAGGCGTTTGAGTGCCTTAAGTGGTTAATATGCATTTTGATTGGCATCTCCTATGGGGGGTGGGGGAGCTTTCCAATTCTCATAGTCTCTCTCCCATGAGACTGAGCTACATATGAAAATGTGTTTCAGTTTGCATGTGTGTGTTTGTGTATGCAAGAGTATGAGAAATGGTGAAATGATAAGAGACATTGAAACATTCTGTTGGTTGTATTACACTGTACTGTGATGGTGGCATTGTGATGCATATCATGCTGTGTCTTTAAGATCCTCTGCTTTTTAATAAAGCACGGCAGAGTGCACCAGAGCATTAGTGCCATGTCTAGAAATTAGTTTTGAGAACTAGCATTATGTCATTTAGATAATGCTTCACTGCACTGACAGTTATTGAGGCTGTAAATATATAACCCATCCCTTAACTCAACTGTACAATATTATTAAGGTTTGGGGTATTGTAAGATTATTATATGAAATATATGATAATGACTACATTTATTATGTAGCAAAATCTGTTTATTTAAGGATTATATAAAAATAGAAAACATATGTTAAATTGTAATAATATTTTGGAATATTGCTGTTTTTTTGATCAGTTAAAATCTAGACTTTAAAAAAAAAAAACAATAAAACTTGGGAATGTAGATAAAGCTGGGATTGTAGATTTTTTTAGCTAGAATGTTGATTTCGTAATGCATAGTTGAAACAGGATTAATGCTGAAAATGAAGGTTAGTAATAATGTTACATAAGTACTGAGTAATATTAACATAGAGTTACTTGCATGTAATTATGCATAATATATTGTTACTATAATCATAGGTACAAGTAACGTGTTACAAGGGCACTTTAATATAAAGTTTTATCAAAATGTGTACAAATTGTACCTTGAAAGGTGAAACATATGGATAGTGAGCCAAGTACACTTGAAACTTTGCAAAAGCATTTCACACGAGTGAAAAATTGATAGTTTTTGAAGACATACTTTATGAAAATGAAAATCTATTATAACCTGTATTACCTGTTACCAAACCTGATTGATTTTCTTAAATAACAAAAAAAAAAGACCCAAAAGAACATATTATGCAGGCTTCTTTTATCTGTTAGAATAAAAATCTTTTAAAAAGAAGGTTTAGAATGATGATAAAGATAGAAATAGGAAGCACAGCATACTTAACACCATCAGTAAGGACAGGAGGAGGAGAAATTGCACTCCAAATTCTCATGCACACATGGAATGATTGAATGTAAATCCAGGGTAAATGAGTTCATAGCAACATTAAGGTATGCAGACCAAGACTTTTCATTTGTCCATGAACTTTCCCTTTAAAACCACTGGCTGTCCCTGCATTTTACAGCATTCACAATCAAGTTAAAGACAGAGGCGGAAGGCACTCAATGAATAAGTGCACTGCAACGGCCAAATCAAAGCTTACAGGCTCTCTCACACACTCCTAATCAGCAGGCAAGCAGTGGCTGCCCCTTTCAGATGCTTGTTTCTCGCCTGTCACATGCCGTTAAGGTCTTCTGCTTGGTTACGGGTCACTATGACTATTGTCTTCCAGTATGACCTCTCCCTTGTTTCCAAGCAACAGAGGTCAAGTGGATGTGTGCTGAGTGTCCAGTAGGGAACCCATTGACCCTAACTTTATTGACCCTGGCTGGAGTTTTAGTTCGTGCTAGCGTGTATGATAACCTTTGTGACCTCTTGACCCTGATCTAGCTAACCGGCATAGCCATTGTGTGTTGAGTGGTTTTGTGGTGTCAGAGAGACGGGCACCAAACTAAAGCACAATAGAGTGGTGAAAAGACTGATTTTCACACTCCAGCAGGTTAATTTAAAATAAGTGGATACTGAGCAAACAAAAAGTGCTTTCTTTCTTCCTTTGTTTTTTTGAAAATGCTTCTCGAGATACACCCTAGAATAATCAAGTCTCTAGGAATCTAGTCTTGTGCATCTCTTGTGAGAGACGTGCGCGAGGGCATTGAAATCAGGATACAAGATTGCATGTCACAGCCTTTTTGCATGTTACTTCAACTCAAGTGTTTCTAATTTGAAAACGAGTCAAAATGTGCAGCTGCGTGAAAAATAATGCTTTCTTTTTTTAGAGAATGATGTTGTAGCAATAGGCATGTTTGAGACATATTTCAAGTTTGTTCCATGAAAAATATTTCTGTATTTGATATATAAGTGTATTAAGATATATTTGTCAAATTATTGAAATTTTTGCTTACGTTATATATGTAGGTGTACTGTGTATATTTATTATGTACATACACTGTATACACACATATACTATGTCAAAAAAACTTTTCTTTTGGATGCAATAAATCATTTAAGTATGTTTTGCAAAAAACATGGTTTCGAGAGGATCGTGAATGCAGTAATTACCCACGGCTCTCATGGTAGTCGATTCCCTAATCAAGCCCGTCCAATCAATCCACCTCCCTCTACTATAAAACATCCCAACTTTCGTGTTCCCACATCTTGCCTTGATCGCACCCCTCCTCCTCCCCTTCTCCACCTTCTTCCTCTTTTCCAAGTCCGGAGGGGAAGACGGCGAACAAGCCAAACGCCGAAAACTCACCCTCACCCTCACTAGGGTTCTTTTCCCTAGGGTTCGGAGTCTGCCGTTCTCCCGACTCGCTCCCCAGACAGCTCGCTAAATTTGCACTACATTTTATTTTATTACCAGGAAACGTGAACTCTTGAAACAACATATATACGTGTGTGTGTGTGTGTGTGTGTGTGTGTATATATATATATATATCATCATTTCTACAAAATTCTTATGAGACCTGTTCACAGCAATAGAAAAACATTGTGAAGAAGAATGCATTTGCATTCTTCTTTATTATTTTTTAACACTCTCACCTGACCCAGAAAAAGCAGCAGAAGATAGAAGGATAGAGATGAGAGTGTGAAAGTGAGAGAGATTGAGTGAGAAGGATCAGAATTATCTATCTTTCCTGGTACAGTATGTAGATTTGAACTCACTGAAAAAAGAAACCGAGGAAAACTAGATTTGTTTTGATCTGTTTAATTTTTGTAATAATTTTTTCCTTGACAAAAAAACATTTTTAAAATGAAATAAAAAGCAAAATTATGCAAGTCTTGATTCAGAGACTTGATTCAATTTCTTTTGTTCTAATTAGATTTTTTTATGCTTAAAGCATAAACGTTACAATTTTCTGTTTAAAAGTAGAAAGCCACTTGCTAACTTAAAATCGAATTCTGAATTGTTTTGATGTTTATGGTTTTTGAAGTGCCACTATCATGATGGTGTGAAACACAGGCGAGAGGACCGGCCTGGTGTTGAAATGCATTAAAAAGGAAAAAGATTAAAGGAAAGAAGGAAACAAGCAGATCTCTGATTGCGTTTCTCGTTGGAATGCTTATTGAAAGATCTGCCACAACCATCAGATTTACCAATATGATAACACTGAACAGGAAGAGGAGCTGCGCTTATCTGTGTCTGTTGACAACTTCATTTAAGACGAGCCATCCCAGAGATGTCAGAAGATAGTGAGATAAACACCTCAAGGTCTTCTAACACGTTTGCATGTATAAGTGTGGAGTGGAAGCTAATCAGGGTCATCAGACAAGGCTATGTTGAATGCATGCATCGGAAAGTGTTTTTTTTTTGTAGTCACGAAAACTCAAAAAAGCTTGTTTTGAATGGACTTGCCTCGCAGCATTAGCCAGCTAAATTGAATTTATGCTGCTCAAAAGCAAGATTTTGCACACCAACTATATGATGCAACTTAAAAGAAGATCAGGATTGTAGCATTTTTGTACTTTATTGCTGCTTGAGGGAAATAACTGCAAAGCCACGCTATTTTAATAACAGCTTATAGCTGCTAACAAGCTGTTGACAATTATAGCTTAGTTATAGTTTTTCACACATTGGTTCCCACACTTTATGTTTAACACCTGAAAAGGAGTGCTACAGTTTGATTAACTGTTCGCCAAGCCTAAGTCTGATTCTTCAAGCACATTAAACAATATGAATCAATAATCTCAGGTGTTTTTTTTGGCTTTGTTCAATACACAAGGCAAAATGAGAAAGGTCAGGGCTTACCAGACATACCATATATAATAGACTGTCACATCAAATACTGATGTAAAATAAATAGACCTAACTATAGTGTATTATGGGCTGTGATCTTGTGAAAACACGTTCTGACATCTTTAATAAGCTCTTTAAACTAGAGCAAGGACTTTGGGTCATCGCACCAAATGGAGCCGTGGCCGGTTAATTGTTACCATGTTTCTGCTGCTAGGCTGCTGTTTGTGAAAAGGGAGAAATACGGAGTTTTCAGAAACAATTGACTGTAGGATCAGATGGGTCAGGGTAACACGTGGTGCTCGATTTGTTGTTGAGTGTGTGCCTGTGTCTGTGAGCGTGATCTATGACCCTCACTTTCACTGAAACTGTGGGCCAAAGCAAACAGCGGCTCCCACCAATCCCTGAGGGGAGACTCCCAACTGTAGAGATCCATACACCCCCATCTCCTCCTCTCTTTCTTCATCTGTGCTATTTTTGTTCTCTTATTCCTACTATGTTCTTTCAATTCATCGCTCTTCTCCCCAGTTCACTCATTCTTTGTCTTATTTCCCATATGATTTATAAGTAGCATTTCCCTCAGGTCCATGATATTAAACAGATCACCACTGAAATGCCTGCATATGAATGTATTTGGATGCATATGAAGAATTTGGGCACTGAAGCCACAAACATTTTTACGTCCTTTGCAATATAAAACCTGTTTTTTTTTAGATTCCATATCCATATGTCCATTTTTATTTTTTTTGTGTAATATATGTCTGTACTGTGTATATTTATTAAGTGTATATATTGAATTAATTTTTTACATGTATTGGCATGTATTTAATTATATTTCACGAGTTCACACTTCCTCATTAATATTCAAATAGAAAGAGCGTGTTTGGCGTGCTGTCTGGGAAGAGGGCCGGGAGCTTGGCTGAGTCGGAGCCCTAGGGTTTTTAACCCCTGGGCAGCGAGGGTTGGACAGAGCTTGGCATCTGGGCCAATCCCAGAATGCCCTCGGGCTCAGTTGGGGCCAGTTCTCCTCTTAATCATTTGTACGTGCTTCTGCCGACATTTGTTTATGTCTAAACATCGTTCATATAATTTAGATTACATGTATAATTACATTTACTATAAAACAATTTTTTTTCTTAAATATACATGCATGTGTGTGTATTAATGTATACATAATAAATATACATAGTACAAACATATATTATGCAAACAAAAACTTTCGATTGGATGCGATTAATCACAATTAATTTGGATGCTTAATTAACTAATTTAAAGTGCCCCTATCCAGCCGTTTCAAATATTGCCTTTCATGCAGTGTGTAATGTAAATGTATGAAAATGTGTACAATCTGCAAAGTTAATGTCTCCCGTTATAAAGAATCTGCTCTATACAGCCTACATGAGTCCATAGTAATTTGAATTCCATTTCCATGACGGCTACACGTCAAAGCAAAATAAATTTGTTTAATTTCCGCCTATGTCGTACATTGGCAGGCCGCAAACAACTTGACCCCACCCACAAACACCAAACACATCATTGTACTGATGACACAACAGACTGGGACATCTGACTGGGGCAATCAGAGCAGAGTAGGCTCTCGTAAATGATGATTTTAGAGAGACTGATCTGCTTTGATATAATCATTTAATAATCACTGGAAAATAAGGTATTATGTATATGTGATATTAAATGCATATTTTGAAAAAACAAAAGTTTTTTATTTTGCATGTATGTAAGCCAATTGTAGGAGACCTCCAGAACAACATTAGGAGCCTTAAAAATGGCATAATAGAGGCACTTTAATATGTTGCCTAACTGTTAACTTGGCTGCTTTGTTTATGTATATATTGTGTTGCAGATTAAATATGTCCCTCATGGTTTCTGAAACAGTAGAGTATCTCTACTAAACACTCGGCAAGTTGTAAGTTTGTTTGCCCTTATTTGTCATAAGATTTTGATGGACAGATGAGAGAGAGGAAAAAAGACATTTTATCTGTGTGGTTTGATTAAATCCTTTGCTTTAATCACCCCGTCCTGTCTTCCCAGGAGATAAGGATGATGGAGTAATCCTCTGTCAGGGATGAGGGCTGTTAAAATCAATGCCTCTGACCAATGCCAATGACGAATGTGAGAGGAAAGTTTTCATTCAGTTAGTCACACACACACACAACTCAATGAGAGCAGACTCCCTCCATCATATTCCGTCCACTGTCCTTCAACCGGTCACTCAAATCCATGCGAGCTGTCAAGTGACAGCCCTTTGAAGCCAAGAGATAAGGGCTAATCTTCAAGTGATCATTTAGACGGACAGCTGGAGGTAAAGCTCAATCTCCAAAGATAAAGTTAAATGTTTGTGTGTATTTCATTGGCTCTGCAGACAGTAGAAGTTGGTCCAGATGCCCTTCAAGTGTCTTTGCTGGCTTTATACCTGCCTGGTTTGGGATCACATTCCCCCCAGTTTTAGATATAAAATAGTATTGAGTTTTATTGTGCCAGTACATAACTTGCTATCAATAAAAAAATAAGCCATTTTCTTTATAGCGATTTTTACTAGACTTCGTTATTAGTGCTGGCAAAGCCACGCAAACTTGGTTGAGAACTTGTTGGAACATGGCGGACCTTCCCTTGTGCTTAATTAGAACCCAGAAATGAAAGAGTTGAGGAATTCTAGCTATGTGCCATGAATGCCCACACAGGTAAATGAGATTTTATGTTGTCTGCAGCCCGTGCTAAATCTCTTTGTGTAAGAGTGGAGTAGATTGCTTCTTCTGATAGAACGCTCACATACTGGTACTTTGCAGAGATGGAGGCTTCTCTATAGCTGGCTCATTTCACTACATTACCGAACACCAAAGCTCTGCCAAGCTGGACTGTTGGATATTGTCAAATAATTCCTTTAAAATGAATAATCGTGTAATAAATAAGTCCATTTCTTTTTATGAGACCATCATTGTTTAGGTAAAGTAAAACTGATTATATCATTTTTGTTGAGAAAATGATATACTGTGTTTTATTCACACATATTCTTCAAATTTAACAAATTATGATTATTGCTATACAAACCACAAACAAATATCAAGTCAAAAAAAATAAGTCTAGGCTGCATTTATCCTATTTTCAAAGTGTTTTGTTACATCTATGTAGACACCATGTTCTCGCAGTTGTATTACAGACTATTTTGTTCATTTTTGAAAAAACTTTGATGGCACTTTTCCATCCTTCAAGCCTTGGGCAATCAGAAATTATGTATTTTTAAACGTGGTTATGTGGTCTGGTGTCTTTTTTCATTTTGAAGATGCAAATTTGACCTTGGGCTGCTAAGTGTAAGCATGTGCTTCAGACTTTTAGTACAAATCTGTTTCACAGTAGAATGGGGAATTATTACAGTAAGATTTGGAAATGCAATTGTGCTTGGCCAATCTTTCCTGTATATGCTTGCCAGCTATCTGCAATTAATTATTTTTTCCTCTACCATCCACCATTCTGAAGTTGACTCTCAAGTAGACCTTATCAGAGACTGAAGCCAAAAGGTTTCCCTCAGCTAGTGGAACATCTGACACAGTTCTCTGTGGTCATCCGCACTGTGAACTCTATGAACCATATTGGGTCATGAAATCTAATATCATGAGAATTTAGGAATCAAAACATTATAGTAGAGTATAAAATATGGATGTTCATTTTGAGGTTTGCTAAACTTACATGTGACAGTGTTATTAAATTATAAGTGTCTTTGAGGACTATAGCTTTAATGAGAGTTAGATTGCAAAAAGCTAATCTAAATTAAAAAAAAAACTTGCATAGTTAATATTCATCATCACTGCAATGTATTAAAGTCTCTCACAGACCACATACTGTACTCGGTTTCCAGCAAAGGGAACTAAGCTTGTTGGCGAAGAAGAAAATAAAACGTGACACCCCAGTATTGGTAGTACAATTTAAATATTAGACTCGGGAGGCCCCACGAGAACTCCTTGAGAGCCAAAAATCCCCAAGAAATCCACCCTGTAAAAACAGGACTGTAACAATAATAATAATAAAGGACATAGGAATGTAGCCAGGGCATTGAACTTCAGGGAAACACTCCAGACTGGTCATATCCATACAGCATACAGATGCTGTTTTATTGAGGGACTACTGTGACTTGGCAACACTTGTGGTGTTTGGATTAATTGTATGTGAGTCCTTGTAGAGTTTGCGGATTTGGAGCGTGGCTATGCATCCAATAAAAAGCCTATTATATTTAATAAACTTTTTGAGGCGTTGATAAGCATTCAGGCTGCTGCTTTTATTTTATTTCCATAATCCTGAATGTTCATAATCCTTAAATTTCACTTATTGCAGAGACAGGTCCATGTGTTCTGTATGATTTCCAGAAAATACTGTGAGTAAAACAAATGAGGAATAAAACATTGCGACCAACAGCGCAGAGAAGCTCTGGCCTCCTATGCTGAGAATCGTGGGTTCAAGACCCATCTGGGTTGAGTTTCTATAGAGCTGTGTAGTTTAAGTAGCCATAGCCCAATGATGGCTTAACAAAATTGAGTTAGATGTAGAAACTTGTTTGAATTTTTTATGATTACAGTACATTTGGTGCTACTGGTTCCAGGGCTGACACCCTTCAGTGTTTCTATAACTATATAAAAGGCCCATTTATTTCACATAAAAGAAAAATGATTATCCCTTGGACAAATTTTATTTTCTCCTTGTTTGTGTAATTTTAAATAAAAGCATGTGCTAAATAAATAAATGCATTCTTTCACTCTGTTCTTTTTAGAGCTGAAGTCTACTGGAACTGCCCATCACTTTGCCTTTCTGCTCAACTCGACGGACTACAGAATCCTTCGTATGGACGAGGACCATGATCGCATGTACGTGGGCAGCAAGGACTACATCCTGTCACTAGACCTGAACGACATCAACAAAGAGCCCCTCATAGTAAGATTTCTCAGTTACACAATACAAATTGCAGCAAGACAAATAATAAGCAAGTAAACTTGAATCTGTTCAGTGGATTAAGATGACTGACGTATGTGTCTTTCTCCTCAGATTCACTGGCCTGTGGCTCCTCAGAGGAGGACTGAGTGTGTCCTCTCAGGAAAAGACATCAATGTAGGAATCCACAATTCGAATATTCTTTTCTACTATATTTATTTATTAACGTTTGGTGTAGGGAAATTAGTACTTGAATTTAGAACCAGAGTGACAAAGATACAAAAGTTATATTTCAAACAAATGCTGTTCATTTAATATTTCTACAGTATTTATCACGTTTTATTTTGAAATATATTAAAAATAGAAAACATTTTATATAAAATCTTTACGTTTTTTATAGTTTTACAGATAGCATTTTCTCTCTTTCTCATTGATTTAATATTGTGCATCACTACTAATTACAACAATCGTTGAAAATGCTACGTTAGTTATTCCATCCTGGGCCCGTTAGTATCCATCTGAATGTATAATTTCTGTGTCAACAGGGCGAGTGTGGTAATTTCATCCGGCTAATCGAGCCGTGGAACAGGACTCACCTGTACGTGTGCGGAACAGGAGCTTACAACCCCATCTGTACCTATGTGGACAGAGGTCAAAGGGCACAGGTAAACTGTCATACGCAGATGACCCGCTACCATTTGCAGGTCAAGGGTTCAAACGGTTGGCTACCTTAGTCAAAAGGTATTATGTCATTAGAGAGGAATGTTTCTCCACCCTGGAACAAACAGGATAATCTTTACCACCTGCATGTCTTTTGACTTTGTTACTTCAAAAACTCTTCCTAGTGTTTAGGAGGGTAATTGCATTTAAACATTTTCACCTTCCTTCTTTCCCATGACCATGTCCCATCAGTAACTACTGTCCATAAGAACATCATTCAAAAAGTCTGAGATCACAGTGAAATCTGAAAAGATTTTTTTATATCTTTAAATTAGAAATTGGAAATAAAGATCTACAAGAAATTGAAGAAATCCTACTTCTAGGATATTATATAATCAATTTTAACATTGATCATGTGAACTACATTAACTACTTGCATATTGATCAAATAATTCAAAAAGATTCAAAAATATAGTCAAATATGTGACCCTGCACCACAAAACCAGTCTTAAATTGAACGGGTATACTTGTAGTAGCCAACAATGCATTGTAGGGGTCAAAATTGTTGATATTAGGATATTAAGTAATGATCCTTATTCCATGAAGATATTGTGGAAATTTTTCTACAATAAATTAATTTTTGATTTGGAAAATGCATTTTTATGGACTTCATAGGACTTCAATATTTAGATCTTTTGCACCCACAGATTCCAGTTATTAAAATAGTTGTACAGAATCTTGGACAAATATTGTCATATCCTAAAAAACAATACATCGATGCAATCGAAAACTTATTTATTCATCTTTCAGCTTTATTTTATGCATACATGTAAATTTCATAAAGTGACCCTTACGCCTGGTTTTGTGTTCCATTGTCACAAGCATTTTCACTAGTTGTATCAAGCTTTTGGATGCTACTGCATTTGTTCTTCTTTAATAAGATTCTGCAATATGCATGACTGAGTTTCAGCATGTGCATGTTTTAGACAACTTCATATCCACTCCTCTTCTTTGTCCACTATGGATAAATCAAACTGCAGCTATCGTCTTGTCTTGGGTCCTAGTTAAATAAATAGAAACAGGTCTTTATTGAGGCACACACCTTGTTTTATAGGGCTTGCTCCAAGATCAGATGCCTCGTGCGGGAGGCCGAACCAGTCGAGCCGCAGACCCTAGTGCTTCACCAGAACCATATGCACCCAAGGTGGGAAACAAACCCTTCAGTGAGATCGAGGTCCTTTTTTGCACTTTCCTTTGTACTTTCCTAAGATGCACTTTCAAGATGTGGTTTACTTATAAGTGTGAGGAAAGGTTCTGTTCTCAAAGTATTTGGATTTTCAACAAATGGTTTCCACAGCCGCTAAAGGCGTTGAGAGAAACGGCAGAGGAACTGTTGTCTTTAGAGCTTGTCTTTCTCAAGTTTGCCTACACTTGTCCAGAGCCTGCCTTTGGCACAGAAATCTAGCAGAACGTGCACAGATTACTCCCACACCCACACTCCATCATGCTTGAAAGTGGTTAGTCAGCAGAAAATTTATCGGTGGATTATATTACATTTGTGGTGTGCGTGTAAAGCTTGGAAACCTCAAAGGCTCCAAAAACGTTTTTTTTTTTTCATAAAACTTTTTGTTTTATTCAAAACAAGTCTGTTGAGACTTGAATTTGCTGATATATTCTTTGTGGCATGCTGTAGACTCTTTAGTCCTTCTGCATCTCTGCTTAGATTTTAGTTAATGTGTTAATCATGTTAGATGCTTCCCAATTGCTGTGTATTAACAATACTGTTTTACATCTGTGTGACTGTGGATGGAATTCAAACTGCATGGAGTGACTATTAGACTATTAGCTCAAAGAATTTAATAGTTGTCACTAACCCAACAGAACCATATAGACTATTTTAGATTCATATGTTAAGAAGCTCATTGTGAGAAACTGTTCATTTTCTTTGGCAACTACCAGGGAACTTGGAAACTTTGGATTATGGCATTCATTTCTTTCTTCTGGGCAGTTTTACACTAGCTGCCTTTTGTCAAATGGCAAGATATTGATGTTGGCGTTAGGCAATGTGTGAGACACCAACATTTTAAAAACACTAATAAGTTACCTCATGTTATTTAATTTATATTACAATCTCAAATTTGTTGTTTTCATTTATCCCAGTAAACCTGTGTGCATTTCACTTCCTGGCTATACCTTTACACACTCTTAAACACTGGAAACTTAAAGTATCTTAGTAAGCTTAGAATCAATACTGCTCATCTAATGCGATCTATTGCGCTGTCATTAATGAAACCTTCATGCTCTCCCTGTTCCAGGAATACATTTTCCGACTGGAGCCTGGTAAAGTAGATTCTGGGAAAGGGAAATGCCCCTTTGACCCCAAACTTAACAGTGTCTCAACTCTGATAAGTACGTAGCTCTCATTGCCATCATACTGCTTTTAGAAAATATACAAAACATCAATTACTTTTTTTTAGTTTCAGACTCAGATGAGCTCATTTTTCTCAAGTTATCTGTCTATCTCTCCTTATCTCCTTTACGCTCGCTCTGTTTTGGCAGATGGCCAGTTGTACGCCGGCGTCTACATCGATTTTATGGGAACAGACTCGGCCATCTTTCGCACGTTGGGAAAACACACGGCCATGAGGACCGACCAGTACAACTCCCGCTGGCTCCATGGTATGCACACATTTTTTTAATCATGGCGTATCACCAAGACAAGTTCTTTGTTTAGTGGGAAGAAGTGCCAAAGATGAATATTCAACACTGACCTCCTATCCTACCTCCTGCAAACTAAACTCATATCTCGTACAATTTTGCAAAAAAATAAATACCCCTCAAGCAATCACTGCTTAGTTAAACTCAATCCTTGACCCTTGTTATAATCCCTGACTATTTTATAGCCATGATTCCACTAGTAATCATTTTTATTTTTTGTATTTTCTGAAGTGAATTTAACTATAATTATTATTCTTTATTTATTTACCTGCCCTACATTCCACATAAAAGGCAGGTTCATATTATTTTTCAAACACACTCTATTATATTATATTAACAAATTAAAATTTCCCTGAAACCTTTATCTAATACTTTTCATTGGCCTTGATCTTTTGATATTTTAGACTGTATTTCCTTTGCATTACGTGTGGCTCCTTGACTCCTTGATTCAGATTCATTTACTTAAGTTTTGCCTTTTTGATCATAATTATCCACACTGAGAACCATCACAAATTTTATACAGATGTCTTGCATGTGGACTGTTCAGTGAAATAAATGAAAAGATTGACTAACAGAGAGGGAGATCATTGAACGCTTCACATTAGCGCATTCTAGTAGATGTTTTTTTTTTATATTATTCATTTGCTGCCCTTTTTTCTCTTTGCTTTTTGCTCCAACAATAATTTATCTCTTTTGCTGTTTTCTTTCCTCTCGCTTTTTTCTTTTTCTTTTAGATCCAACATTCGTCCATGCTCAGCTCATCCCTGATAGTGCAGAAAAGAATGACGACAAGCTATATTTCTTCTTCCGTGAGAAGGCCTCAGAGATGGGTCAGACTCCAATGGCTCAGTCTAGGATTGGCAGGATTTGTTTGGTGAGAAATGTTCCTAACCTTTGTCTTATATTCCATAAAAAAAATATCTAGAAGGCATTGTTCAATTATTCACCCTTATGTTGTTCTAAATCCTTGTGACTATCTTTTTTCATTATATACTAAATGATAAATTTCAAAGAATGTGCTTACATTTTTCAGTGCAGTTACAAAGAATGAGGACTAGAGTTTAAGCTTAAGAACTGTCAATTGGCTTGTACATTTCACACTGACACAATAACCTTTGTTTGAATAATGCTAAAATTGAAACAAAGTCTCATGGGCTTTTTATTGTTGTTGTTGCATCATTTTTGAAGTTTGAAAAACCTCCTGTCCCCATTATTGTAACTATCCAGAGAAGACAGACAAGTAAGTTTGCAGTACATGGAAGAAAGTCATGTAAGTTTGGTTTGAGATGAACGTGATTAAATGTTAACATAATCCCATTTATTGTTCTTTTTGCCATATACGCAGTATGTGCTGAACATGATGCTTAAGAAATCATGTCCATGCAGAACAGAACCGTTGACTGGCAGATCCTTGGGATCCATCATTGTTCAATGTCTCCTACATGAGCAACCGCTTGTTTCTTGGTTATTTTTTGCTGTTCTAATGTGAATCAAAGAAGCATGTTTGTAATGTGTGGGTAGCTGCTGGCGGCTGGTCACTGGGCATCGCTGCGTCTCATTATTGAAGTTGGCTGCTGTCCACAGCAGATGGGGCTGAGCAGTGCTCAAAGCCAATGTTTACAACCCAATCACAGCCAGTTAATGCAAACCCACAGAAATAGCCCTGAGAGAAGGACAGATACTGATGTAAAGCAATGGCTTAATTTCACACATACAGACTGTCAAGATATCCATCAAATCAAACTTTACAGCTAGAATTTGTGCGACATCTGACAATGAATCTTCATGGCTAACGTGACCTCACTTCCTCTACAGAATGATGATGGAGGACACTGCTGTCTGGTGAATAAGTGGAGTACCTTCCTGAAGGCTAGGCTTATCTGTTCTGTGACTGGATCTGATGGCATTGAGACACATTTCGATGAGCTTCGTAAGTCTCTCTTTTTAGTTGAGTTATACATTTCTTGTAACTTGATCATTTCTGATGTTGATTACTGACATTTGATCTAGATTAGATAGCTTTAGATCAGCATGCTTTACATACTTTAAGTCAAAAATTATTATTTTTAAAATCCTAAAAACAATTGTTACATTTTAAAAGAACAGGACATGAAAATATTAAAACGTAATATAATTAAAAACTTTTTATATGGTAAATATCCAAAATACCATGATATTACCATGATAATACTAATGTGCTGTACTTCTTTTTTTGTAGGTATAATACCATAGTAAGTTGCTGTGTACCATCCTAATTTATGATTTGTATCTTATACCATAGTACTTTTTTACTGATTCATAAGTGCAATAATATGGTACTTTGATATATACCATGATACTTACCTTTATAAAAAAGTACTGTGGTGGTACTATGGTAAAGAGTTATTGTCAACCAATAAAAGTATGGTACTTTTAAATATTTTAAGTATATTACGGTAATTAGGTTTTTTTGTGTTTTTAATTTGCTACATGTCCAAAATGTCATGGTTATAATACGTTTTTGTCATACTTATCATAACATTATGTACAAAAAGAACTGAATTTTAGTGATCACATGGTAATACTAGAGTACTCTTTATCGCAATTTATGATTTTTAAATCCTAGAAAATCATATTACTAGCATGGTACATGGCCAAAAACATGGTGTTGTTATACTACACGTCTAACAGAAACATAATTGTACAATGACACTTTTTGTTAGAGTGCTGATTATTTGATAAATCTTTCCGTCTAATTCCACCTTGGGGACATGTTATGTTCTGTGATTCTGTGGAGATGATAAAACATGAAATAAAATGGCTTTACCATTTGATTGACCCCATATATAAAGTGAGGTGTTCACCCAAGGTACATTATATTCAGTTCTGTTCTGTTCATTTTCACGGTATACTTGCTGAAATAAGAGGCCTCTTATTTCAGGATAGGGCATGATATAGCTCATTTGTGGAAACCGCTCATGTCTGATGGTTCAATGGATATGTCTCTCTAGAGGGTAAAACTTGGAAAAAGTAATTTCCTGTCTTTCCTGTATGTGCAGCTTGTAGCATTTGTGCTTAAGCGTAAAGTGCCACAAGGGCCTGTGAGAAATATATAGAGGCAAGCAGTTTTGAGTATGAAATTGAAGTTCCTGCAGAGCTTAAAATGACAAATTGGGCTTTTAAAAACTGCCTGAAAATCACTTTTTTGTGGTTTGACATTATGCTTACACATGATTGTGCATTTATGTGCACATGTGTGAGGTAACACTTGCATGTAAGCTGCATCTTAACAGGCTTGCACAAAATGGAGTCGTTCCCGGTGTGGGAGAGTTTGATTGACAGGATTGAATAGGATTGTCTGACAAACCAGCTGTAACAGCCTCTGTCACTCTTCAGAGGCAAATGAATGTAAGCGCATGAATGCTGGGGTTTTATTGCTATCGCAATGTGCATGAATTGAGTAAGCGGTCGTTCTGTGTTTGCTTCATTTCACAGCTCCAATAACATAGCGCACAAGGTACCCTCGGGACTCCTTTCTCTGTCTCTCTCTCTCATGTGGTTGGTCATTCTCCCTCCGTCTGCCACCGTGTTTGAGGAATGAACTTGTCAGTGGAGTTTTTGACTAGATGTTTCCCCTTTCCTCAGAGGGGCAGTGAGGTTTTATGGGTTGTTTTTTGTGGCTTGGCAAGAGCGAGATTCATTTGCTGTAGTCTGGGATTTTCCCTCAGCACTTGATTACTTAGTCCGTTTAGCCGTGACTATCCGTCTGAGGTCATCTTCTATCTGTTTTTGATGGGACATCTGTCTATGCTTTACCGCTTACCCTTCTTATTCCCTAAACTATCTGAGTCTCCTTTTGTTTTCTTTCCTTCTGCCCCTTTTTCAACCTTCTTCTACGTACCTTTGTCTCCCATCCCCCTTACGCTAAGTAAAATGTTAATGGAGCTCAACTGCTCTTACAATAAAGCCCCCAAAAAACGGTCCCACTCTGCATGTTTTACTCTGTTTCTCCCAATGGCCTTTTCCATCTTTCTCGTCTTGGCTAACAGACTATCCCTGGTCCTTTGTGGTTAATTTGTGTTGAAACAAGCTGGAGAATTTTGGAGACTGAGACAAAGACAGAGAGGAACAGTCCTCTCAATGGGTTGTGTTTTGTGTGATGTAACTGAACAGAGATAAATTTGATGACTTTTGGCTTTTTGTGTGCCTGCTATAAAGCTGTAGAAATGTTGGAGTTACTGGTGGTGCTAAGCTGACCTGCAAAAATAATAATAAGTGATTTCAAATATGATTTTAAACAATCCACCTGTCTTCCGTTGTTCAAAAAAATCCAACCCCAAACATTGGTTTAACCTTTGTTGCTATACCAGGCTGCCTAAACAAATAGAGCTCAATATTGGAATTAATGTGTCCTATACTACATCAAAAAAGCCCCTTGTAGTGATGTAAAAAAATACAAGATTAAAGAAAAAAAGCTAATTTCAATGCATCGTTTAATTCTCAAAATGTATGTGTTCTCTCACTCAAGTATTGTATTCACCCAAGAAAGTTTGCATTTGTTGCAAAAGCTTTTAAATATAATTTTACTTCCTACCTCATATTATTTCCATCACAAAAGTTTTCCTGGCAAACACAGTGTCTTGGGGGAACGTAGCAGTTTTGTGCGATAAGACAAAGCAATGTGATATTTTGCATCCCTTTTAATTTTTTTCCTCTCTTTAGGGGCTCAGTTGAAAACTGTGCAAAGGTGCCTGAGTGGCGTACGATTTCCAGTGAATTTTCAAAGTGTGCTAATCTTTCACAAAAAGTTTGTAACAGTTCTCTTTTAACCTTTTTAGAGCAAAATTAAGAAGGAAGGCAAAACCCAAAGCTGCTGCTTAAACGGTTTTAAATGTAAAACTCAAAGCCATTAGCCATCTACAGTACTTCATCCCTACATCCCTGAACCACACACCCACTCTTCCTTTCAAATACATGTTTGCTTACCAGGTATCACCAAATATAAGCAATAGAACATTATCTGATTGGCTACATATTCTTCCCTGTCTCTTTTTTCTGTTGGTGACTTGTTAAAACCACTAAGTCCTAAAACACACTACAAGAAACCATTTTTAATAGTCTTAATCTTTAAATATGTATGGTTTTTAATAGTATTTGTAGTGGATACCACTAGAATATCTGTTTTTTTTTCAGCAGGGTTTTAGTGATATCTACTAGGTCATATTGACCATAGATATATATATATATATATAAATAGATGCCTCATTAGCGACTGGTTCTATGGCCTGCTATACATAAGCCGTCAGCCGTATTGTAGCACTCCTGACTTGATGTCATTCACAATAGTAATCACTGAATATTCGTAAGACACCACAATCCTGAACAGTGAATAACGTCAAAGTTCACCGTTCCAACATGGTGACCGCATCTACAATCCTGCAGCAGTCCAATGGGGTTCTATACATGTCTATAGTATTGACATTTTATCTGTTCAGTAATAACTAAGGTAACTAGCTGCCATGCAACTAAGGAACATGTGGTAACAAGACATGTCATGAAGCTATAATATGTCCCGTTACGAATATGTTTTCTCACTGCTTATAGAAGTATTTGCTTTCTTGGCACCCCCAATGTACGCACTTTATTATGTGAATTAACTCGTTTGCCTTCAACTCCAGGATCTAAAGTAATTCAATCTTTCTTTTAGGGGACGTGTACATCCAGAAAACCCAAGACACCAAGAATCCCGTCATCTACGGCGTCTTCTCTGTGTCTGGGTGCGTAAGTTCACGACAGTCTCTCCCTAAAATACGAGATCCTCACGTCTCCTCGATGCCTCTCACTAATCAGACTGCTTATCAGATTGGCAAGGGAGCTTGAATAGATTTGCTTTCATATTCACACTCCAGTTGCCTACGGGGCAACACCCCCATTTATCCGCTGCTGAAGACTGTTTCTAACATACTGAATAACAAGTGTTTGGCAGGCTTCACAGACAGTAGTACAAGTCCTCCAACAGCACAAAGGAAGGAGCTTTTCTGTGAATCTGAGATGTGATATTCTCATAAGGACTTATCTACATAATACCACTGCTATCAGATGTGGTTAGGAGAGGATATTCATGCACACAATATGGTATTATACAACTGGCCTCAGAGGGAGCCGTCAACGTTTTAGATGAGGTTCACATGCAGCGTAAATACACAAGGCTGTGTGTGTGTTAGAGTAATTCACTGACTCGCTGTAGATTTCATATCAAATCGGCGAAGCCCTCAGGCTCTGTCTGAGCTCTTGAAACCCAAAAGCACCATTCTTGGTGATAATGGTGAAAACTCTCTCCATCAACTGCAAGTGATTTCACAGCTCTATCTATCCCTCTGTCTCTTGTTTCTCTCTCTCTCTCTCTCTGTATCTGTATTAGTGTTAATTTGTAAAACTGTTAAAATATTATGTCTGCAATACAGATATGCAGTTGGGTCCAAAATTGTCCAAAACGACTAGTGAAAGTTCAGTTTTTCTATAACAAATTGTATTCCAGCATATTTGTTTTCTAGGGCATAACCTTTCTTTGTTTTCTATATTTCAAAATCCTGAAAGCTTGTTTATTTCCAAGTTTAAATTAGATTTGGAATTGCTTATTTTAATGTGGTATGACTTTTGGATCCCACTGTGTTTCTGAGTGAAAAACAAATGCAAGCTGAGGCTTGATTTTAACCAGTACGAATTGATTTTATTGTGACATTACATACAGATGGTTATAGCGGTCAGCAGGTTTTCATGAAGACAACTATATTTTAACTTCATGCAATGTAGAATTTTTTTTATAATCCCTTCTTTGTGTGATGAGGCCCATGTGGTCTGATACTGTGTCTGCCACCTCTGTTTGTTTCAACGCATGGATTTCTCTCTTTCTGCAACTCTAGGTCTGTGTTTAAAGGTTCAGCAGTATGTGTGTATTCAATGGCTGATGTCCGCATGGTCTTCAATGGTCCTTTTGCTCATAAGGAAGGGCCAAACTACCAGTGGGTTGCCTACCAGGGTAAAATTCCTTACCCCCGACCAGGAACAGTGAGTGTCACTAATAAAATGCAATACATTATATAAAGATAATGTTTCATAATCTTATTTTCTGAAATGCAAAAAAAAACATCTCTGTGATTTCAGTGTCCAGGAGGGACGTTCACCCCCAACATGAAGACTACTAAAGATTATCCTGATGAGGTTATCAACTTCATGCGGAACCATCCGACCATGTTCAATGCTGTTTATCCAGTCCACAAGCGCCCCCTAGTGGTCCGTACTAATGTGGATTATGAGTTCACCACCATCACGGTGGACCAAGTGGCTGCAGCTGATGGCAACTATGAAGTTCTTTTCTTGGGAACAGGTAAACATGCTACACATCTCCACATAGACATAGTCTTATGTTATGTGATGTATTTATATTTTGTTCCCATACAAAAACAGTATGCATACTCTGGTTTCTAAAAGTCTGGGACCACACTGAAATTTAAAATTTAAGATCCTTTGTATGGAAAAGTTCTTCAACAACTTAGAACAGCAAATTTGTAACACTTTTAGTGTTAATGCTCTAGACCTACAAATGCAATCTAGTATAGTCATTGAAATAATATAATAATATAAAAAAATATTACTTGTGTGCATTTGAAGACAAAACAAAGGCACTGAGATTTTTTTAGATCACTTAGTGCAAGTTTCTTTCAGCTGAGACAGCTCAGATTTACGTTTTAGTCTAGGACTAGGCTGAAGCCTTGTCTGTGAAATGCATGTTATAAATAGTTCTGACTCCTCTGTTCTGGTGATTTACAGATAGAGGAACAATTCAGAAAGTCATTGTCCTGCCCAGAGATGATCTACAGACTGAAGAACTGGTTCTGGAGGAGGTTGAGGTCTTCAGAGTAAGTTTGCTCCCATTACACTGTGTCAACAAATTGAGAACAATGTTTTTTGTGTGTTTTTTTAAATAAAATTTGGATTTTGTTATAAAAAAATATAATGTAATATATTTTATTAATTTAAATATAATATCTATTTTTCAGTAAAAAAATAAAAAAAAATATTTTCATATTATTATAGGTTCCAATCCCAATCACTACTATGAAAATTTCTCCAAAACGGGTAAGTTGCACATCATTTACTGTATGATTCAGAACTTTAAAAACTAATTTTGAAATATTAATAGTAATAATACTAAATAAAATTTTAACAGACAGTTTTATGCAATGCAATTTACAAACAAGGAGGAATATTTTTCTTTTGGGGTATGTGATGTATTTTGAATGAAACTCTTCTTTTCTTTTCCTGTCTTCCTGTGTGTGTGTAGCAACAGCTGTATGTAAGTTCAGTGGTGGGCGTCACTCATCTGGCTCTGCACAGGTGTGATGTTTACGGAGAGGCCTGTGCTGACTGCTGTTTAGCCAGAGACCCTTATTGTGCCTGGGATGGGAAGTCCTGCTCTCGCTACTCCGCAAACCAAAAAAGGTGAGAGCTGCTTGTGTGTAAATGTTTTTATTATCAGATCATTATAGAATATAACTTAAAATTGGTTGTCTGAATCTTGTAGGCGGAGTCGGAGACAAGATGTGAAATATGGCAACCCTATAAGACAATGCAGGGGCTATAATTCCAATGGTGAGAACACCAAAATAGTCTTTCAGTCTTAAGATTAGATTGAAAACATATTTTGTAAGAGGTAAAAGAGCTCCTTTTGATTTTGGTTATTGTTTTAGATAGTATTTTGTTTTAATTCCTGCCAGCCAATAAGAACACGCTGGAGACGGTCCAGTATGGAGTAGAAGGAAGCACAGCCTTCCTGGAGTGCCAGGCCAGATCTCCTCATGTGTCAATCAAGTGGCATTTCCAGAAGGAGAATAGTGACAGGAGGAGAGAGGTATGTGCGACAAAATGTTACCCAACAATTGATGTAATGTTAAAGCAATATACTGAATGTTGTGAATTTTAATCATGCATTAATTACCATAAATATGATTTGCTAAATATGATCCTACAAACGACTGGTCTGTCAAATATTTGTTAAGTATTTTGGAAAGGCATCTCAAATGCTCACCAAGGCTGCTTGATTTTCTGATTAATACCCAAAATTTGTAATAATGTGAAATAATATTACAATTTAAATTACAGGTTTCTTTTTTAATATAATTTTAAAATTTAATTTATTCCTGTGATGCAAAGCTGAATTTTCATCAGATATTACTCCAGTCTTTGTGTCACATGGATTCTTTAAAAATATGCTGATTTGCTGCTCAAGAAACATTTCAATGTTGAAAAAGGTTTTTGAGGCTTAACATTTTACAGAATTCTTTGATGAGTAGAATGTTTTCTTTAAAGTAGAACAGTTTTTTAAATAGATATCATTTGTAACATTATAAATTGTTGCTTTTGATCATGTCAAATCAATAATAAATAAAATAATCAATATCCTAAAAGAAAAAGACAAAGAAGAGAATGTATATGTACAAATATTAAGCAGCAAAAATAAATCATTAAAACATAATCGATAGTTATTGATCCTTACAAGAGATCTTTCCAAATTAGCATATTATAATATTTCTGAAGGATCATGTGACACTAGGGACTGGAGTAATGACTGCTAAAAATGCAGGTGTGTAAAAAATGACAATATAATTTTTTTTTATTGAAGTAATATTTTACAATATTATGGTTTTACGGTATTTTTGATCAAAGAGATGCAGGTTTGAGAAACATTTAAAAACTTTGATTTGTTTTTTGTTTTTGTTTTTTTCGGCCCAGATGTGTATTATTTATTTCATGTTTGTACATAAGTAGTTAGAGCCATAGTGTACTAAAAAAAAATTGTAATTATTAATTTTGTAATGATTGCATTTACATTTACATTTATTCATTTCGCAGATGTTTTTTTCAGGTGGGGAAAACAGCAAGCAATTAGTCCTAAAGAGGCAAAAGTGCTCTTTATACCGTATAGCAGGCAATGTTTAGATAAGTGCAGGCTAGAAAGGAAAAGGATAGGGTTAAGAGATTTTTTTTTTCATTTTAATTTTAATACTAATTAAAAGACTACAATATGTGAATAAAATGAAGACAAAAATAACTAATGCTGACCTGTTACATAAAAAAATCCCTTCACATATGCACATTTTAATCCAAAATCTTTTTCAAACAACCTGTGTGTTTCAGATCCGTTCTGATGGTCGCGTTGTTCGTACGGAGCAGGGTCTCCTCCTGCGCTCTCTCCAGCTCTCTGACGGAGGTGTTTACCAGTGCACCTCCACCGAGAAGAACTTCAAGCACACGCTGATTAAACTTCAGCTGGTGGTCCTTTCCGCCCGCACCGTCAACACCATCCAGACCGAATCCACGGCCCCCGCCGTGATGCCTCTCCAGTCCAGCGCCTGGACGCCCAGCGCAGAGCAGTACAAAGACCTGCTGACCATCCTCAGCCAGCCAGAGATGGGCCTCATCAACCAGTACTGCCAGGACTACTGGCAGATGGGGGACGACCCCGCAGCTCACGCACACAAGAAGAAGGACCTCAAGGAAGTACAGAAGGACCTCCGGAAGCCACGAAACAGGAGACACCACCAGGAGCAGAGCAGCATGGCCGAGACATGAGACGGAAAAACATCGAGACTTGAGGTTGACCTTGAGGTCTTTGACTACCGTAACACACACCGCAACCATCATGACCGAGGAGAAAATAAACAATACGTTTTTGAAAATTCATAGTATTTATTGTAGGCTGTACATAGTTAGATTCTGTGGATATCTTTGTATGGAAATAGAGCAAAAAAAAGAAGAGACAAAAAACGTTTTGTGTATAGATCTGTGCAAATATTTTGTTATCATTGTTACTTTTCTTCCAAAATATTTATTACAATGGTATTCGCATAATAATAACACACAGTGTGACTGTTACCATAAAACTTAATGTACATACCACTAACCGGATAGTCGGAAACTCTTGATGGACAGTTCGACTGCACTTGATGTTTTGATACCAGAGGAAAGATGAGACTGAAGCCGTTGTACATTTAGCAGACTCTTTTAGCCAAGCACGTGTTCTCATTCTGCAGATGTACGGATAAAGAATTTCTACATATATTTGGTGCATCTGAGTATTCTGTGACCTCTCAAAAGACTTTGAAAAACACTTTAATATCATCGGAAACTCATCTTTTAATCTTCTTGATCTTCCATATGTTGCTATGCTAGTGTGCTATGTGTGTTAAAAATATAAAGTCGTTTCTGTGTGTTATATGTTTGGTTTATTACTGATTACAGCCTCCTGTACAGTACGTACAACACTTCTTTTTGTTCTTTTCATTTATATAAATATGTACTATTGCACGCAAAAAATCTCAAAAAGCTGGGGGTTCACAATTTTTGCAAAGCAGAATTGTTTTTAAATATGTACCTCTCCAGACATTTTCAGTAATAAGTGTCCACGCAAGCACCTCTAAACATTTAATAGGTCATCATTTGGAAGCGTTAATCATTTGGGGGCTTGTTTGGGTTTGCATGAATTGTATTTGTACTGTACAGATATGTAGTCAAATTCTGGATATTGCTGTGTTGCTGTATGGTCTTTGACATGATGAATCGATCGAGAGCGAGAGAGAGAGAGACTGTTTTCTATAGACAGAGGACTTTGCCGAACTAGTTACGGAATCAAGCACAATTACCTGATGTGTCTCTTTGGTGTTTTCTCAACACACATAGCAAACAGGCTGTGTGAAATGGTTGTTGTAAATGTATTTTTTTTCTTTCATTTGTAACACATTATTCATCACTGTGGTTTGTCCCCTTGTTTTGTCTTTTTTAGGATATTCTAATGTGAAAAAGATCCAGAGTTAGATGTTATGAACAGTTAATATTATAGTAATGTATTTTTTATTTGTTTTGTTTTTTTTTCCCATCGTTGTTGTTGACTAATTAAAGTTATATATTTTATAACAAATACAGGTTGGCCTAAATGTTACTGGGTGAACCTGCACTTCCTTTCTTCTGCAGTCGCTATGTAAAGATTGAAAGACACACCAAAGAGGTTTCGGTGAATAAGGAAATAGATTCACTTTACACCAAAATCAGGATCAAGATCTTGTTTATTTGCCTACTTAATTGAAAAGAGTACATTGTTTGGGAACTTTACATTAGGGTTATTCACAAGGTCAAATGTGATTTGTATTTTTTTTTTTGGTAACACTTTAGAATAGCGGATGGTTATAAGTCATTTATTAGAGATTAGTTTATGATGAAATGTACATCTACAAAACATTCACAAATGATTAATAAGTGATTATTATGTTTAATTGATTAAAGTCATTAACAAGTTGTGATATGTTGAAAAGCACAAAAAAAATTTTTTTTTAATTTAAGAAAATGTGTAAACCCTTTGTCTCATTAGAACAGTTTTAGTTGTTTTACCCTCAACTGAAGTTCACATGAGGTGCACAGTGCTAAAATACTCCATGTGTTTACCATCTTTACCCAATATATCATCTGTCCTAATGAGACAAAGGGTTTACACACTTTATTAAATAAAAAAAATATATTTTTTGTGCTTTTCAACATATCACTTGTAAAGGACTTGTAAATTTTTTAACTAAACGTAATAATCACTTATTAATCATTTGTGAATGTTTTGTAGATGAACATTTCATCATTAACTAATCTCTTATAAATGACTTATAACCATCCGCTATTCTAAAGTGTTACCACCATTTTTGCTACTGAATTACTACAGATTAAAACGTTTAAATAGAAATACAGTATAAAGATGGAGGAAAACCAGCTTTTCACCAAACAGCGTTATGTGATTTCTTTCCCAGTTAAAGCTTGTAGTCTATTATTACTGTAAAAGAAATGTCTTCTGCGTATGATGCATGAGGTGCTAAATGCTTGCATTTTGAACAAAATACTCTAAAACTTTCAACAATTGCTGGTAATAAAACACATTTAGGACACATTTACAGTACAAATGCATGGATTAATATATGACCTTGAAAAAAAAAAAAAGTTAGTTCTGTCAAAATGCCAGAAGCTTCAAGGTGCTTGCAAAGTTACTAATACTGCAGCTGATGTTGTTTTTAAGTGGGCTAAAAGGATTCCTGCTATGCAGGGACCCTGGTTTGTTTGTCACATCTCATCAACACACAGTCGGAGAGAGACTGACATGTCCCTGACCACTCATTCAGCTCTATAAATACCTAAAAATTATAATGTTTTTGTGTTCATTTTCAGGAGAATGCATATATGGATGGATGAAGTCGTATTACATGAACTGATTTTGCTTTTTTCATTTTGTACTATTCTCTGAGGTCCACTTATAACGTTATCGAGATGAACATAATTAAACACAAAAAAAACAACAAAAACAAAAAAACATATAGAAGTAATAAGCTATTTTCTGTATCTTCATTAAAAACAAAGTTCATAAATTTTTCCTAATATTGGGATCAGAAGAAAGGCAACGCAAACACTATTTTCCCAGAACATGATACTTCAATTGGTGGGCGGGGCTAAACAGGCGATGATGTAGGAGCAGGTGTTGATCTTCTTGTGGAGCTGGTGCTTATCCACACTATTATATCATAGACTGCGTTCAATATAAGCTCCTTTTAGACTAAAAATTACAGGATGTTTTATAGTCCAATGACCACTTGTATGTCAAAAGATCAAGGGAATTTTGATTTCTCAGTTCATGACCTCTCAAATTCTTATTAACAGAAAGAAAAAATGCATACCTTTTTTTAAGTTGTATTTTACACAAAGATGACATTTAAAAAAACAACCTCACCGGAGAATATAATAGAATAACCTTACGAAAGATCATGGTTTTTTAATTTATAATATTTGAATTCATAATTAACAGCAGCATACCCGAAGCAGGCGAACAACATCATGCTTTCAAAGCAACTCAAACAAAAACCGTATACATACAGCAAACACTGCATGCCAATCAAAAATTCTAAATCCATTAGCAACCTCGTGGCCCACTACATAATGAAAACACACGCTCACTTTTGCCAGAGTCAGATAAAAACACCACTTCAAGTCTCTCGGGACAAGAAGAGCCATTTCATGTCTGCATGAAAAGCAGCATTGTGGACGTTGGAAATGATTCTTTAATTAAGAGATATTATGTGTGCCACACATTGAAATATTTCCATAAGCACCATTGTGGATGGGTGTAAACCAAACTGTGCTTGAGCGAGCGCATTGCAATTAGTCTGAAGGTTAGGTGTAGCACAGGGGGGTCAGCATCATGGCTGGCTTTCTTTTCAGATCAGCACTTTAGATGAACTGTTACCATGATCTGAATTGCAATTAAAAGCAAGGCCTTAAATCACAATGCACCAGCGGTACAGTGTTTTATTTCCTCCGCAGGCACAATAGCTATGCATTTGTCGTTCTATTATGCATTAAATGTATTAGAATATTATTATGAAGTTCCCTGGACTATTAGAAGTGCTTCACAGGAACATGAATCTTCTTGTAACACAATCAATTTGTTTCATGCAGGAAGAAAGTGAACACGCTCAGAGTCCCTCAAGGTGCTAACTGAACATGAGTCTTTTCCAGGGCAGCACCTGGAGACTCGGTATCCAGCGTTTGTGACACGCTGTTGCCCATGGCTGCCTTCCAGCAGTGCTTCTTCAGGGATCCGAGCATGTAGAACAGGAGCTGAAACAACCGCCCGGAATCTTCAGCCACGCGCCACCTGAAACTTTAATGGTGACACGAGGAACGAGTCATCCAGATGTGAACTGGGAATACCTCCGTGATACGGACAGCAATCCCACCTCCTGTGAGTGTTGTACCAGACACCCAGGAGCGCTGGAGTATGTGTGCATGCGTTAGCAGGGATGCGTGGCAGAACGTAGGGAGCGATGACTGCTCGAGTTCATTTCTCGTACTTTTTTTGCTATTGTTTTGCCAGATGACAAGTTTCATACCATCTGCTTCCTTTCCCCTGTTAATAAGTTTTCCCAGCTAGCTGAGTGCCCACTCAATTATTTAGTGCGGCGGGGCCGCTGTCAGATCCACATCCACGCTTCCATGTCCATCTCCATCTCAGCACAGAAGTGCCCACAAGAACTTTCAAGGATGATTTTCACACTGTTACATTACGAAAAGAGATTTAAACCAAATGGATTCAAAATATTCCTGGTTTACAAATGACAGCCTGTCTTGGCCTTTCTTTCAATGTTAATGAAATATTGAGGAAATGTAGCACATGGTAAAGTATTGCCAATAGCAATTCAGTGATCGATATGTAAATAACATGTAGATGTAAACAACAAAAATAAAACATATTTTTCTTAAGTTCTTTTGTTCTATTTGTAATACTTTGGGTAACTGTTGAATCATATATTATTTAATATTCAGGAGATGTCAGAGCTACAACACATGCATACGTAGAATAATAAAACACCAAGTCATTTGACAGTTTGATTGTCTTCATCCATCTTTTATGTATCATATCTAGATGAGCTGCAAAGACACACTTTAAAAAAATAATACACATGCTGAGCTCAGATGCATGCAGATATGAATATGTAAATAATATTGTGTGATATTATTACAACTTGAAATTATGTTGTTGTTTTGTACATTTTTAAGTAGCTTCAACCGTTATTCACGTGTTGGCAAAGCTGCATTTTTAACAGTTGTTCAACTTTTTTTGTGAAAACAAAAATAATTCATAATTCTTTGATGAACAAAAAGCTGTTTATTTGAAACCGAAATATTTCCCAACATTATAATATCTGTGCAGTTAAATAAAAACACTAAATGAAATATTCTAACAAGCATTATTACAAATATAATGATTAATAAATAACTTTCATTTAGAAGTTAGAAAGAATTATGTGTTTATGTACATATTTTACCAATATGAATATATGAAATATCAATCTATTCAAATGTGTCCTTAAAAATCTGTTACCCAGTTTTATATTCATAATTTTTGTAAATACAATTATTAAAAGTTCTTGATGAATCACGGACATCTGAAGCAATTTTAATTGATCTCATTGTTCACTAACAATCCCTCCAAACCTTTGAACCTTTGTGAATTGTCATACGATCAAGTTGAATTTGCATCTTAATATAAAACCCACATCATCAGCAAAGGTGTTATGGTTGCTTTTGACATCTCATCAGCATTCCCAAATAAATATTCAGAAGATGTTCTTAATGTGAAAGTGGATTTAGAGTGATATGATGTTTTTCACTGAACACTGCTCCACTCTAAAGTCCTCTGCCAGGATCATCGCTCACGCTGCCAAGCCCTTTATTGTATTGGCTCTTGCCGTTGTGAATTGTGATCTGAGATTGGCGCTGTAAAAGCCAGGACCTTTGATGTGTTGTGCTAATTTGATTACCATATTACACTCTTCTGTTTGCATGCACTTTGCCATGTGTACCTCATAAAAGCAAACACTAAACTGCCTTTACATGACAGACAAACAACACACCATTGTACACAACAGACTACTAGTAGTATTGAATCAGAACAGAAAGACAAAGTAACACAGAGAATGATGTATTTCCTTGTTTATATATGTGGTTTTGTCGTAAGGCTAGTTCAGACTGGCTCACAACGGTTGTTTTGTTCAATGAGTGCGTTAACCTTGTTGGTGTTTATCGTATATTTATACATTTAGTAGTATTTATACACTCACATACATTTCAAACTTATTTACACGTTTCTTGTTTTTGATAAAACTGAAACCGTTTATCACATATAAAGATGCAAATTTAGAACCTCAAGCGTTACTTTCTAAACATATGGTGCAAAGTCATTTATATATTCTTTCTTTCAGATTAAGAAGGGTAGCCTTCACAGTATGTACTTATGATTAAATTATATTCTACCTTAGTTTGCACCTTTAAGCGAGTTACAGTTTGTTTCATAGCTTGCAAACGCTACATGTGTTTATCAAAAACATTTCCATGTCTCTTGTGCTCGAGATATTGAGAGATATAGCACCATATGTGCTTTATTTCCAACCCCCTTAAAATGGTGAGGGAAGATCACGGCACATAGATGTCTCCTTATCAATTATTAATCACGCTGCCCCAGCAATTCTGTCAACAGTGATTTACAACAAACTACAACTCCTGGCACGTTCTCTCTTTATGACATCCCTGATCCTTTTCCTATAGTATTTGTGGTTTCTTGACCTTGACACAAACATGTCAAAATATCTCTATGCATTAAATATACATATATATATTTTTACTTTAATGCAAATTCTTAAAAAAATACGAAAACAAATGTGAAAAATGATTACTATAAAAGCGGGTTTTTAAATAGTATTATTTTATGTGACTAAATTGATCTGGCTACATACTGTAGGTTTAAGCAGCTACTTTTTTAAAAACTTTTTTTACTTAAGCAGCCGCTTTTTGTAGAGTATGTTGTAGTTTTACATCGAAAACCCCAGTTCATAAAATAATAATCACTGCCAATAGAGCATTAGATAACAATTAAAATGACAACACTTCTTAAGCATAACGTCATTAATTGTAACATTATATGTGAATCCCTGTTTCCTTCACAGCTCTCATTACAATGGCGACGGTCAACACTAGCATGTAAAACATTTATCCACTCAGACTCCAGCGGAGAGAAAAAACTGAGTTTATTCTTTATTCAAATCTCCCAGGATTCCACATTCTGGCTCATATTGTAACAGGATGTGACACGTCGTCTGCTTTAATCAGCGTTTGAGCTGGCAAGATGGCCACGGCTGGGAAAAGGGCACCTCCACCATTGCTTACCGAATGCCGATGGAAGAAATCAGCACTTAAAGAAAATCTAACTAATAATGCAAAAATATTCAGGCCTGTGTGCCTATGCTGCGTTTAAACATTGAGACATTTGAATTAGCTGGATGAAAAAAGAGAGAGCTTGTGAGCAACGGAGAGAGAGACAAAATGAAACAGACAGACAAAAACAGACAGAGGGAGAGGGAGTCAGTCTCTTGTGACCTACATGAAAGCAACGGGAGCGTAGCCGTGCCTCGCTACTCCTGGCTAAATGCACTCTCATATTAATATTTTAAAATGCCGTAATGTGACGGTGAAACCCTCAGAGGACAGATACATCAATTTGCAGCGGCCTCGGCTTCAGGAAAGAGAAACAGGGATAATTTGCCATTAGGAGAAATTGTTCATTATGGGCAGCTTCTTAGGAACACATAAACCAAGTCCCCTCTCTCACTTGAGCTGCAAATCCACACTTTTGCGTGAATGGAGACATTGCCCCAGAGCTTTAATGCTCTTGGGTCATTAGTACAAAAAGGTTTGTTGTGCTGTTAAATCTGCAGCATGTTGCGGTGATCAATCAACATGAAAGGGGCTTCCCACTAAGACCGGATCACTGTAAATAAATCAATTAGGCCATGAGAGTCAAGCTTTTATCAGAATTGTTGTCACACACACATTTGGGGGCTTATAGATTCGGGCTAGCAGCGTTCAGGTAAACATTCCTGCTCAGATGCAACCCAACACATATAATACATCTCCTTAAAATCACATTTAACACCAGTTAGGAATATAAAATAAAGAAGAAGGGCGAAGTCAGTTTTGAGAAAATCTCTAGCATCATTTGTTTATTTCAAATGCCATTTGCTTTTGTATTTTGCCGTTTAATTTAAATCTGGCTTAAGTGTCCAAATTGTTTTTCAGGTCACTGTATATAGAAAAAATGTTTACATTAACATGGAAATTAACATTCAAATCTAAACTGTTAATCTTAAAACTTTCAGCACATACTGCATGCGTGTGTTCTAGCTTATATTGTATGTCTTGGCACAGCTAATAACTTGCTCTTCACGGTTCTTTTTCGAGTATTTATCCTCTTCTTCTCTTCTCATTTTACTGATTTGCATGTCATTGAGTTTATACACAATGGTCTAATGAGAGATTAATGAGTCCACTCAGTAATTATCATCAATTTCATAATTACATGTAGTAGTGTGGCGTAATGGTCTGCCCAGTATGAGGAGGGATGAATGTCTACTCTGAATGTTTATTGACACCACAGCAAAAACACAAAACAAACAGTTCAATCTTTTTACTATCAGCACTGAGAGCTGGAAGCTGGAGTCAAAAATGAGCTGTGATGACTCTTGGGGGACAACATGAACTGACTGATGGACGTCTGACAAAATAAAAAAGAGCACGTTAATCAAACAAACAAAGAAAGGAAAGATATAATAAAAAAAAAGTATACCATATATTGCTGATATGATAAACAAAGACACCAATGAAGCCTTTAAAAACTCCCCCATGACCTCTCGCTTTCCTCGAAACACAATTATGTAGCCAAAGGTAAACAACCACACCGACCCTATGTTTCCTTTTTTTCTTTCGCTCAGTCACCAGATGGTTCCATTGAGAGGGGAAAAAAATCACTTGCATGACTTGGCTGTCTGCTTGTTCTATTTGCTTACTACTCAGAGACAGGGTCGCAATGGAGTCTCTAATGGTTATAAAACACCTGCTCAGCCAATCAAACAAACAAAACGCAGGGGGGGAATGAAAGCAAAATACCTATGTGATCAGGTTAAAGGGGCTGCTGGCCACGAGGGCTGCAGATGAGACAGGAAGCACAGGCAGATGTTCCACGTATAGAGGTAAGAGTATTTGACCTCACCGCCACAAAGAGGTATACAATCAGATCTACAAGATAATAGATAATTGGATATTTGTTATAATAATGGGTATAATAAAAACCATTGTGGAGCGAAGAGGTTTGTTGGATGATGTGGCGTAGAATTTCAGCAGTGTGCAGAGATTAGGAAACATTAGGAGTCCAGACACAATGGGTTATTTATAGAGGCCCGACGGTCGCGGGGAACATACAGTTAGACAGAGGGACTCTGAACATCAAACATTTAGCTTTAATATAAACATCAAATTTGGACCGCGCAAAAAGAATTCATTTATTATCGTTTTATTTTTTATTTTTTTTGAATCGAACGAATTTTATTCTATTTTGACGCCTCAAATTTTTACTACACCCAAATTAAGAGAATGTTTGCATCTAGTAGATTTTTGCTTTCACTTAGATTTAATTCGAAGTTATTAATCTTGTTAATAGACAAGTGTTCATGAACATTTCACAATGTTGTTGTAAGATTATTACTATTAAATTGCAGTTTGAAGTTGATCATTTTTCACAAATAGAGACTTATTGTCACAGTCAAGGTCAATGTATGAAATTTTACAATAAAGCTAAAATAATTAACATATGTTTTTTTCTGTCTTGTGTATCGACTGGTGTATAACTATAATAGCCTACAGTTCGATTTCAACCTGAGCCTTAAATACAACTGGAAACTGTAAGCTAGCCATCTACTGTGATTAAAACTCTGTGAGGTGGCTATGATGAATACATTAACAGTCAGACATTTGCATGCAAGCGATGTTTTTTTTTTTTTTTTTTTTTTTGAAACTGCCATTCCTCTTGTCTTCAACATCTCAATCACGTCCCAGTTCCCGCCCCTTTGTATTAGCAGACAGAAAGTGATGGACATCCTTTCACTGCCTGCGTGACCTCTGGTAATCCTGTTTCACAGACCGGCTCCCCGCTGAAGAAAACACAATGGCGGGCGCTGTACCTCCTCCCAGTCGATATTCTGACAGACTTGATCGAGCAAATTAGTATGCTTTGGTAAGGGCATGACCAAAGACCTTTTCAACACCCCTGTGAATCAATACAAAGACCAATGGATGGCGTGTGTGGTTTTCTTTTTCTTCTTCCCTTTTTTCTCGCTTGCACCTTGCGTTTGTAAGACTCCCACCTTGCTTTCACCTTCCTGAAGCTCTGGCATAAGGTTCAAATTAAAGCAAAATTGAAACTGTGGGGGAAAAACAGTTGCAAGTAAAAAAGGGTCTTCTGTGCCTTAGATGTTAAGGATGTGAAAGGTTTGTTAATGGATAGACACAGGATAAAAAGAGAGGAAAAAAACCTGAGTGTTCAGAGAATGTGAGACTAAATGTAAGGGTGGGAGGGAGGGGGGCATTATCTTATATATATATATATAATTAATTTTATTATTTATTGAAAACAATTATAAAATAATAATAATAAATAAAATAAAACCTATTTTATGTTTTACTTTTTTCTTTATTTATTTATGTATTTATTCATTAGAATATAAAGTTGAAAAATATCTACTCATACGCATACAGTCTGCTTTTGAGACCTGGCATTTCTATTTTAGAACTGTATAATGGCAACTAAATGCCAAATAAATGCAAATGAACTCTTGAAATTAAAGTATAGCTCTTTTATTTATTTAATATTCTTGGTACGGTGACACAATCTATTTATAGAGAAACGGTGAAATAAACCCGCAAATAAAAAAACCCAAAGATATCAGTGGCACTCATTGCAGTAGAGATGACTAGCACATCCAAAACAAATGCTGAACAGCTTCACCCGAAACAAGCACACGTCCAAGGCATTTACATTTTTTATGGCTAGAATAACCCTCCAAAATCATAGCTGTCCATTTCCAGCGTTAATTGTGTGCCTGTTTATCCCCTTTTCTCCACTCCCATCTATTGTGCCATGGCCATGCCAAGCTGAACCCCTCCCAAGTCTAGGTAGCATTAATTACATCACGCAAATGTAACTGACACAACCTTTTCAGCATTACTACACAGCTATAATTGTATATTTTTAAGTGTGTTGCATGCATAATTTTACTCTGTGAAGTAAATAGCACTCTATCAATTATGCCACAGCTGTTGCAGCAGGGAAAACGTTTCAAGACTAATTAACCCACATTTTTAAAATGCCCCCATCACACTGACAACAACAAAGTTTCCACTGCAGATCTTAAGAATGTTATATTTGATTTTTTAATTATTTGTGTGTGTATATTTTATACACACACACACACACACACACACACACACACACAAACACAAACAAATATAAAAAAAACTAAAAAACAGATAAGGTCCTAGCATAAAATTACCACTAGCCTACATTTTCTTCAACTCTAAAACACTATGCAATGAATAATTAAAAATATGGTTAAATAAACTCTATTACTTCCTATGTAATATATCTATGCACAGAATACACTGAACTAAATGATTTAACGTCATGCATATACAAGAAAATTATTTCAGTCAGTATTATTTCATATTATTAATTTACCACCAACTTCTGAATGAAACTGCTAGTAAAGGTTTCAACACAACCCAAATCCCAACCCCCATCCCAAAAATCAAGAAATTAACACTGAGAGCTTGTTTCAGAAGCGCAATAACATGTACGCAGAGGACATACGTTTTATGACATGTCTCTCCTCCCATACTGTCATCTACTGTTCTCCAATATTCAATAATCAGGGCAAGGCCATTGGAGACGTCTGCTGGTGCCTGGTCTAGCATATGTCAGACACCACAGGACCAGTCAGAGGTTCAGCAGCCTCTCCTGACACTAAATGGAGTGTGAGGGTGGGTGAGTCTTGACTGCGCTGTTCCAGATGACACCACACTCTGCAATCTAAGTTAATCAGTCTGGTTGAATACACTTAGAAACCCTCACAGTTCTTGAAGCTATGAGGGACAATACAAAACATTTTCACCAGCAAGGCCACGAATTGCTCAGTTATTTTATGTATTATACAATAAGGTTAAGAGAGGCTTTAAGAGTATTTGCTTGATGGTTAGAGATATAGTAAACATTTTTTTTTTTGATTGGCTTTTAATTCCTGTTGTTTCTAACATGAGATTACCTCCATCTACCTCTGGTGCTGCAAAATATTTAGAAACATAACAACAGCATGCCAAGGCATTATGGTATTAGGGCATCTATCAAAGATTAGAGGAGGAAAAACATTACACTCTTTTTCTTTAAAGGGACAGTAGTACTTTTTGTGTAAAGTACACACACACACACACACACACACACACAATAATAGTAACATACATTTTTAAATGCCTATTAAGTCATAAAAATATATTATATTAAAAGTAAAAAAAAACAAACATTCATAATCGTAAAAATACAGAGTTGATTCTTTTTGGAATACCCTGCAATTATAATGGTGCTTGAGGTTTTCTAAGGGGTACTTTTGAAGAGAAATCCTTCTAGTCCAACCAGCACTTTGTCACAACAGATAAACGGCACTCTCCTCTCAAGGATGACTGCGTGAAGGGGACCCAAAGATCCCCCTATGAACTGCTCACTGGCTTAATAAAGAATCAATAGCACTCTAGAGCAATGATGGAGTCTGCCTCCTTCAAATCCCCCTCCGGCCTTGCTGAAGCCGTACAGCAGAGTGCTAGCATAAAAGGTGCCTTGGTATCATTTCTGTTGACCTGCAGTAAAAAAAGTGTTGCATGCATCTTGAGCAAATGGCTTAATGACTGAAAGTCTATTCCACATAGAAGTTGCTCCATGTAAGGTACAGTGACAAAATGCCTTTTGAGAAATATAGCTGGTTAGAATTCAACTTTTTGGTCCTATGGACTTATTACACCCCTTTAAAAACATTATTTTACACTGAAAGTTTGTTTAATTTATCTAATAAGAGTGTCCAGCAGAGAATTTACAAGCATTACAGGTGACATTGTGAACATGTAATAATTAACACGTTTATATTTAGAGATATGTAGAAAGAACTTTTTGAACTTTTCCTCAAATAAATTTATCTGAGGTAATAAAATAGCTAAACTAAAACTAAAAAAGAGGAATGACAAAAACTTAAAAATCTTAAATATTTAATATATTAATTAAACTACTATTAATTACTAGTAAAGTATCTTATGCTATAATAACACAAATACATAACCTTCAAATCACCCCATATTCTGTATATGAAGTAACTGCAATAATAATAATAATAATAATAATAATAAATCAGAAGTCTAATACTAATACTAAATAATTATTAATAAAC